>BQNB010031757.1:0-53717 GCA_026074375.1 Tanacetum coccineum | reverse complement strand
AGTCTTGATTGTAACACGGTTCCGGATTATAGATAAACGGAACTTGAGGTGGACAATTGATAGGTGTAAAATACACATATCTGTTAACACCAAAAATGACCCTAAATGACCCAAAATAGACTAAAAATGGCAAAGATATGCTTGTTTTTGTGTTTTGTGTGTGCAGGTACGGATATATCAAAAATCACAAGAAAACCGCCAAAAACGGGCAAACACGGACACGGGAATCAGAAGAGTACAAGAGAAGCCAAAGATTCAAAGCCAAAGCCAGAAAAAGTCAAACTCTTAGTCAACTATGGGTCAACAAAGTCAACTCACGAGAAGACAAATCCCCAAAATGTTTCAAATCAACCCTCCAAGTTTCAAATGTTACACAACTGGTCCCTAAGTGCTTAATGGGCCTAAAAACCCTTAAAACCTTACCCGGACACCTAAACCCTTAAATTTAGTCCAAGCCCACAACAAAAGCCCAAACCTTTAAGCCCAATACTCTTTTATTAAAACTCCAGGGACCATTATTGCTAAAGTTTAAAATTGTTTATACTTGAAATTTCACTTCACCTATATTTCTAAAACCACAAGGACCCAAGTTGCCAAGTTCACAAAGTTCAAATCTTATTTACCCCGTTCAGTTAAAAATAAGCGGGAAAAGAAGTTGTACTATTCATCGTCCCCTACCTCATTTACCTATGGTCAAATCAAAGGGCAAATGCAAATTAAAAGGTGCATTGGTCAATTCATAAGGACTACAACATAATGGCAGGGTTAAATTAGTTACTCAAGCTTTTCATTAACCAATCTCATCAATGAAGCATACGTGAAATGGAGGAAAAGCACAAGAAATGATGGGTTTTTACACTGGATATACACTCAAAAGAAACACAAGTGTCTCAATCACAGATTGCCACGCTGGTAATCCGTATGAGATATCTAGTAGTCCAAGGGCCATAATCAATCCTCCAATGATTAGGATTTTGTACGGACATGATTGAAAGGAGCTTGGGAAGCAAGGCAAGGCCTAAAATCTTCATCAACTATCACACACACACCACCTAGTTTTTAGTAGCTTTTAATTTTAGCTTAATTTTAGTTTTTAGATCATGTAATTTCCTTTCAAGTAATGTAACTCAACTTTTATTAATGAAATTTAGTTTTATTTTGTCATAAGCTCTCATGTTTTCAACTCATAAGCTCTCATTTTCTTATAATTGTTAAGCTAAAAGTTCATAAGCTCCTATAAAGCTCTTGCTAGTCTATAAGCTAGTAATTGAGCTTAAACTTACCTTAATCATATTTTAATTCTTAAATTTAGCTTAAAACCTTATTACCTTTGCTTAAATGGATTTTAGCTTTTGGAAGGAGATCCAAAAACGGAAGGGATCTCATGGACTTTTACTAGCTTATCCATAAGGATAAGCTAGAGCTAGAAGATAAGCTCTATTGAGCCTTTAAGCTTTTGTTTGGCTGAAGTAACTTGTAAGTCTTTCTTTCACTTTCTTTGTCTTTAATTACTAGTTTCGAATTGTTTAAAAATTGCTTATTATTATAGATCTGCTTATTTGCTTATTCTAGTAGCTATTTTGTTCTTATTTCTCTATAATTGTGCTTATTATTTGAAATGATTCATCTGTTTTTAGCTTAGATAGCTTAGATCTTAAATTTTCATTTACTTGTCTTTAAAACCATATAAAAAAACCAAAAATATAGCTTAAGTAGTTTAGCTTATTGTTTATGGCTTATTGAAAGCTTAGGATTGCTTATTTAGCTTGTTATTAGCTGTTTAATATCTGATTTCTAAAAAGTGTTCACTAGTTTTCAAATTCATTAGCTAAATCAATTCTGTCAAAAAGTTAAGAGGGGTGTTTGGGCTAGTGTTAATTGACCATCAAAAGTCAAAGGAACTTAGTAATTGCTCTTTGGTTAGTTAGAATATTTTATTTGATTAAGTTTTGGATAAATTTGCCATGCAAGTTTGAGCTTATGATAATTTTGTGGCTTATTGAATCTGTCTCAGCACCAGGGGATTTGTACCTTTGATTTCACTTGTGAAATTTTGAACCAAGCCATACAAGGCTTGGTTATTACTTGTTTTGTGTTTTTGCACACTCAATAAGAGTGTTAAGTGCAGGTTTAACCTCATTAGGTGCCTGCATTTGAGCTTGGCTTTGCCATTTGCATCAGCAGTGGTAACTTACCACTGCTGTCATTATAAGATTTCATTTAAGCTAGTAAACTTAGGTTTTAGGATTTTAAGTTCAAGTTGATTATAGATTAGGTTTAGCTTAATATAGTTTAGCTTTTCATTTTTGCATTTCTTAGCTCATTATCTAGATTAAATATGCTGTCAAAAGTCATAAAAAACCTTAAAAAGCCAAAAACAGTAGTATTAGTTTAGTGATTTAGATTTTTGATTTCCTAGCTTATAGTATAGGTTTTTATGATTGAGTCTTATAGTTTAAGTTTCATTAGTCAAGTTTTCAAAAGGGTAGCTTATGTCTCAGCTTATTGAGCTTTTTAGCTTAATTAAATTTTGAGTTCTTATTGCTTTTTCCTGAGTTTGCAAATATGAGTTTTGAGGTTTGATAATTTAGATTCATTAAGGGTAAGTGTATAGAGAGGAGAAGTAAGCTTTTATTTTTAGTTAGTTTACATCTTAAGACTATTTTCAAGAACAGTTTTTTATTTTACATTTGAGCTTATATTGTAGATTGTGCAAGTTTTTAGTGTAAACAAGCTTAAAGTGAGCTTTAAATTCAGCTTACTGTGGTCGGATCATAAATAAGCTCTTAGAGAGTTTAGTTCTCACTTTCAGCTTAAATTGCTTTTATAAAAAGTTCTTAGAATTGTTTGCTTAATAAGATTAAGCATTTGGTTTTCAAAAAATAAAAAAGGAGCAAAAAGGGGGTGTGCCAAGCTTTGAACCCGTGACCTCTAGCATAGATACCAAGTGTGTTAACCATTGTGGTTCATTAGCTCATCCAACCAGACTCTTCACCATTTAATCTTTATACTTGATTTTCTTTTCTTCTTTCCTTATAAGTCGTAGCTTAGATAGCTTATTATAGAGCTTATTAGTTAAGCTGTTAGGGAGTTAGTATTTTTCTAGTATTCTTTGTTGCTTAATAGACTTTTCCTGATTTTTTGGTAATTTTTCATTAAGTAGAAAATTTTTAATCATTTTTCTTAAGTTTTTAATTTCGAAAATTCATAAAAAATAGAAAAAAGTTTTATAAAAATTCAAAAAAATAGTTTTCAGTTTTATAAAAATTACTTTTAGGTTTACAATCAGTAAAATCATTTTTACCCTTTTTAGATTTTAATTTTCATTTTTGAGCTTTTAATTTTAAGTTTAAAAATAGGATTTTAATTTTAAAAATAGTTAAAAATAGTATTCTGAGTTTTTATGTTATTTTAGACTTTTCTAAGTTTAAAATTTATTTTTCTCAATTTTTAGGACTTAATTTGCTATTTTTTAGGATTTAATTAGATTAAAATAGTTTTTAATTCATAATAAATTCAAAAATAATCAAAAATAATGTTTTTCTTTTTCTTAAAATTTTCTTTTGTCCTATTTTAGGTTTAGAAATTAAGTTTGCATTTTTAGGGGTTAATTTTAGTGTATTTGCTTAATTGTCGCATTTCATTTGCTCCCGTTAACTAGTTTAAGTGTTTAATCGCTTTTAATTGTTTATTTTAATTGTTGCTTTTATTTAGTAGTTATAGATAATCAAAAAGATACTTTCTCTAATTTAAATCATAATCCGAGCTAAAACGTAGTTTCAATTACACAAGTCGATGGGGAAGGAATACGGGACCGGAGTTGCGTGATCATACTTCCCGGTTTAAATATAGTATTATATATTTTATATATCTTTTAAGAGTGAAATTTTCCTTAGGGAATTTGTTTAATTGCTCTTGTGGTATATATGATATATTATATTTAGCTTATGTTAAAAAATAACTATCAGTTTTTGGCGCCGTTGTAGGGGACTTGTGTTAAAGATTCCTTCGTTTTACGTTTGTTGATTTGGTTTGTAGATCCTTTCGTCATCGAAAGTTTTATTTTTGTTAAATATTTCTAAAATCAAAAAAAATATAAAATATAAAAAGTAAAAAAAATATTTTCTTTTTCTTTTTAGTATAATTATCATATAAAAATAATAATAAAAAAATCAAAAATAAAAAAAATATCCTTAAAAATAAATAAATAAAATACACAAAGTTGGTAAACGAACACCAACATATAATACTCTCAATCGATGTATTATCATAAATAAGTTCCGGTGAACTTGAAAAGTTCTCAAATCGGAACCTTAAGATTCAAAATCTTGCCATTTGTGTCACTTTCGAAATAGGCTCACCTTAAGAAGAAATTTTAAGGCTACTGAGTAAGTTGATTATTTGGTTTTAAGTTGTCTTCGTGTAATCCGTTTTAAATAATAGATTGTTAATAATAATTGTGTTATTTTTGTTTGCTTTTTTATTCTTTTTAATTTCTTTATTTTTTAGTGCTATGCGCACTCGTTCAGCTCGTAATCGAAATCGTCGGACATCAACAAATAACTACGGTATTGTTGAGGTACCCGGAAGAGTGAGTTTCCAATGGACCGGACAATGTTACCCATGGGCTCAGTTGTTACTAGGCTCCCAGGGAGGGATACAATGATGCAATTGTAGTGTACCACGTTAATGCAACTAATTTTGTGCTCAAACTAACTTGATTAATCTTGTTCAAAGTAATCAATTTACGGGTAAACTAGGACCACATAATCTCTTCAGATTTCAACAAGGTTACTTCTACGTTTAGACATCCCGAAGTTCCGAATACTTTGATTAAGCTTTTGCTTTTTCCTTTCTCTCTCGAAGGTGAAGCCCGGACTCGGCTAGATAAGGAACCACCTCGATCGATTCTAACGTGGGATGATCTTGTCTCGAAATTCATAAACCAGTTCTTTCCACCTTCGAATGAAACCTTCAATGAAGCATGGGAACGTTTCAAAGAACTTTTTCGTCAATGTCCTCATCATGGTTTCTCGGAATTACACCAACTTGATACGTTCTACAATTCCTTGAATACGAATGATCAAGATGCTTTAGATTCCGCCGCAGGTGGAAATTTTCTAGATAAGATGCCTCGTGATGGTTTAGCCATTATTGAGAGTAAATCTAAGGTTCGTTATTCAAGAAGTCGTGCAATTGAACCAAGAGCGAGTACGAATGCTCCTCTTTCTACTTCTACACCTTCTAATTCTTTTGAATTTCAACAACTCGCCGCTTCTCTTGAAGATAAGATAGATATTCGGAATGGAGCGATTAAGAAAAGGGATGATTAGTGAAAGATTGTTACGACCCTGCTATTGTCAAGCAGTCGAGGAAGTTTGTGTTAATATGGTTCAAACATTAATTTTAACAATTATCGTTTATACAAGGAATGATTCTCGTTTTTCTGATTAACATTCATCAATTCCAAAATTCACCGCCGTTGGCAACTTTGTTCAAAGAAATCCTCCTAATTTGGCAAACCAAATGAGACCACCCGGTTTTAATCAACCAAATGTTCAAAACAACCAAGGAAACCAAAGCCGATATCAAGGAAACAATTTCAATTCGAGTCAAAACCGTGGAGGCAATTTCAACCAAAACCGTCAAAACAATCAAGGAGCCATTTATCAAGCCCTCCATACCAACCACCAACAAATCAACCTTTGGTTAATCAAGCTTTACCTCCCGTTTCACAAATTCAAGGTGTGTCTAAAACGGATTTTAAGAGTTATGCTAAGGCTAATGATGCGAACATGAATAATTTGCAATTGAAGTTTGATAATTTTCAAAGAAGTCACAATGATTCTCAAAAGAAACAAGATGATTTTCAAAAGATGATGTTAAGTTTCATGCAAAACTATCACACAATCAAGCCTTCAATTCAAAGATCGTTACAAGCAATACCATTCCTAACCCTAGGAACGAAGCAAGGCCATTCCACAACGAAGTGGTGCCTCATATGTTAGACCTCCAATTCCACGCCGGTGGTGGAAAAGGGAACCCGAGGTTGGTGACAAAGGATACGGAGTACCTAGCCACCGTGAGATATCCTTCTCTATGGTCCAAGATCAAAACCAAAGACAAAGAAACCAATCAAAGAGCCTTCTTTGCTCAAAAGACCAATACTAGTTTGCCTCACCCTTCAAGACTCTACAAAAGAGGATATCCATGATATGGATGATATTTGCTTCAACGTTCATGTAAATTTTCCGTATTCTTTCACTTTGAGCTAAGTTTCGCGGGACGCTCTTATTCATATGCAAAGTTTGCTCGATGTTTCAAAAAGATGTTAATAACAAAGACAAGTTATATCGAAGTTAACCATGACACCGTTGAATGAAAAATTGTTTTTTTTGTAGTGCGGTTGTCCTCAAAAAGTTTCGAAAATAGCTAGGTGACCCAGGTCTATTTCTTATTCCATGTGATTTTTCGTTTGGAGGTTTGATAATTGCATAGCACCTAGAGATTTAGTGTAGCATTAAATCTAATGCCTCTTTCCATTTGGAAAAAGCTTGGACTCCCGGCCTAAATGATACTAAAAAATGGTGTTAGATTAGACGATCCACATTTTTCTTCCGAACAAATTCCAAACCAAACCGGTGTAGCCGAGCAATTTTTTGTCAAGGCAGGAAATTTCTACTTTCTGGCCGATTTTGTTGTTCTTGATTTCATAGCCGATCCTCGAGTATCGTTGATACTCGGGAGACCTTTTCTTAGGACGGCTCGTGCTTTAATTGATGTGTATGAAGGAGAGATAATGCTTAGAAACGATGATCAATCTTTAACCCTTAAATGTGGTAATACGCCCTGAATTTCGTACAACAATCTCGAATCGTTGAAGAAAGTTGATCTTATTGATGTTACGTGTGAAGAATACTCACAAGAAGTCTTAGATTTTTCCGACTCAGTTGCGTATGGCAATCTTTCTCCCGGATACGATCCGATTATTTCAAATTCTTCTCCGACTCTCACTCCTTTCGGGGATAGTTATTTTCTACTTTTCGGAAGGGATCTCATGGACTTTTACTAGCTTATCCATAAGGATAAGCTAGAGCTAGAAGATAAGCTCTATTGAGCCTTTAAGCTTCTGTTTGGCTGAAGTAACTTGTAAGTTTTTCTTTCACTTTCTTTGTCTTTAATTACTAGTTTAGAATTGTTTAAAAATTGCTTATTAGTATAGATCTGCTTATTTGCTTATTCTAGTAGCTATTTTGTTCTTATTTCTCTATAATTGTGCTTATTAGTTGAAATGATTCATCTGTTTTTAGCTTAGATAGCTTAGATCTTAAATTTTCATTTACGTGTCTTTAAAACCATATAAAAAAAACTAAAAATATAGCTTAAGTAGTTTAGCTTATTGTTTATGGCTTATTGAAAGCTTAGGATTGCTTATTTAGCTTTTTATTAGCTGTTTAATATCTGATTTCTAAAAAGTATTCACTAGTTTTCAAATTCATAAGCTAAATCAATTCTGTCAAAAAAGTTAAGGGGTGTTTGGTATAGTGAATTTTGACCTTTAAAAGTCAAAGCTACTTTGAAATTTCTTATTGGTTAGTTAGATTAGCATATTTGATAAGATTTTAAATAAAATTGATAAGTTAGTTTGAGCTTATAATGATTTTGTGGCTTATTGAATCTGTCTCAGCACCAGGGGAATTTTCCTTGTGATTTCACTTGTGAAAATTTGAACCAAGCCATCTAAGGCTTGGTTCTTGCTTGATTAGAATTTAGAGTCACTCAAATAGAGTGACTAAGTGCAGGATTACCTCTTAAGGTATCCTGCCTTTGTGCTTGCCCTTTGCTATTTGCATCAGCAGTGGTAACACTAAGTTACCACTGCTGTCATTTCTAGGTTTCACTTAGCTAGAAAATTTAGGTTTTAGGTTTTAAAATTTAGATCACTTATAGATTAGATATAGCTTAATAGAGTTTAGGCCTTGATTTTCAGTTTTTAGCTTAATTACTTAGTCCATTTAGCTTTTAAAGTTCATTAAAAACTCAAAAAGACCAAAAACAGTAGTAACTAATGTCTAGCTTTTATACTTAGATTTCTATCTTATAGAATTAGATTTTAAGCTTTAGATTAGTAGTATAATAGTGGTTGATTAAGTTTCCAAAAGCTCAGCTTATTTCATAGCTTATTAAGCCTTTTAGTTTAACTTGATTTTGAGTTTCTAGGATAAGTTCTTGAGTTTGCTGTTTTTAATCTTAGATTTAGATATCTTTAAGTGTTAGTTATTAAAATAGCTTGTTAGATTCAGTTTCCTTACATCATAAGCTTTTAAGAACAGCTTTTAGTTTCAAAAATGAGCTTAAATTGAACTGTGTGCAAGCTTTTTAGTAAAAATTAGCTTCTTTGGACCTCAAAATGCTACGTACTGTAACAACAGCTACATAAGCTGTTTTTAAGCTTATTATTGAGTATAAGCTTATGTTGTCTTTATTAAAGTTGCTTAGATTAGCTTAATTTACAACTTTGTGTTTTCAATTTTGCAAAATAAAATAAAAAAAAGGCAAAAAGGGGTGTCTGCCAACTTTGAACCCACGACCTTACTCACACAAACCATACGTCTTACCAACTTGCTTCAATAGCTCATCCATCCATAACTCCCACCTTTTAATACTTATACACATTTTAATTTCTTTCTTTCATTATAAGCCGTAGCATATAAGCTCATTTACCCAGCTTATTAGATAAGCTGGGTAAGTTTTCTTATTTTCCCCCCAATCTTTGTTATATCTTTGACTTTTCCTGAAATTTTGAGATTTTTCTATTTAGTAGATTAATTTTAATCATTTTTCTTAGGTTTTAACTTTCAAAAATACATAAAAAAATAGAAAAAAGTTTTATAAAAATACAAAAAATAGTTTTTAGCATTAGATTAAATACTTTTAGGTTTACAATCAGAAAAGTCATTTTCAACACTTTTAGATTTTAATTTTCATTTTTGAGCTTTTATTTTTAATTTTAAAAATAGGATTTTAATTTTTAAAATAGTTAAAAATAGTTTTCTGAATTTTTATGTTATTTTAGACTTTTCTAAGTTTAAAAATCATTTTTCTAAATTTTTAGGACTTAATTTGCTATTTTTTAGGATTTAATTAGATTAAAATAGTTTTTAATTCATAATAAATTCAAAAATAATTAAAAAAATATTTTTCTTTTTCTTAAAATTTTCTTTTACCCTATCTTAGGTTTAGAAATTTAGTTTGCATTTTTAGGAGCTAATTTTAGTGTATTTGCTTATTTGTCGCGTTTTATTTGTTTCCCGTTAATTGTTTAAGTGTTTAATTGCTTTTAATTGTTCATTTTAATTGTTGCTTTTATTTAGTAGTTATAGATACTCAAAAATATCCTTTCTCTTATTCAAATCATAATCCGAGCTAAAACGAGGTTTCAATTTCACAAGTCGTTGGGGAAACGACCCGGGTGATCATTCTTCCCGATTAAATATACGTATTATATATTATATATATCTTTTAGAGTGAGATTTTCTTAAGGGAGACTTTAGGAAAGTTCTTAATTGCTCTTTGATATTTTTATTATTTTACGTGTGTTGAAACTTACACAATCAGTAATCATCATAGGTTTTAAACCCCATAATATCCTTTGTAAGTAAGTTTGGATCTACCTTTAGAAGATAATTAAATTCGTTGAATGCTGAACAGATAGGTGTCTCGTAGTCAAATATATTAGTGTCGATTCTAAAGACTTCAGTAATTTCATCTTCATTATCAGAAAATTCTTCATCAGTGAGCTCTACCTCATCATCTCCTCTGATCCAGTAAATCCATGATGCTTTCATAGTATAATGATCCATTATTTTGTAGTTAAAAAACTTTAATCCCAACCATTCAGTAAATGCAATATCAGACGGATCAAATCCCATATCATCAGCTTCATGCTCTGAATCATCATCTACTCTTAAGTCACATGGGATGTTAGCAATTTCAACTTCATATGTGAATAAATCATCATCCATTTTGCTTAATCGACTGACTTCACAATTGAAAACTTCAAGTGGTGAATCGCAAGTGAGCGAATCATTTTCGACCTTAATATCCTTAATTTTCTTGAATTCTCCTTTGATAACCTTTGTCATTCTTACTGAAAAATACCCAGAAAATTATCAGTAGAACTAGCGGGAGAAAGGTATTAAAAAATTTGGCTTAAAAGTTCCAAGAATTTTATCAGATGATCAATACGTCGTATTCAACGGAAGTAGATACGCCGTATTAATCTGTTGGATTGAATACGCCGTATTGGACAGAGAACTGGATACGTCGTATCTAGTGGAAGTGGATACGCCGTATTCATCTGTCGACCAGAACAGTGTATTCAAGAAAAACAATTAAATACGCAAACAATTAAACACACAAATATATACAAGCAAATAATTAAAGACAAATATACATAATATACAAGAATATACACTAATCTAAATTATACTGGTCCTAAGGGTTAGATCTAATCTAATGTTAAAAACCAAAATATCAAATTAAAATCAAGATTAATTTTCACTCCCCGGTAACGGCGCCAAAAACTTGATGTGTCGTCGTGTGGTGTATATTTTATTGTTTCAAGTTTTAAATTTATATTTTGATGACCCAACCAAAAATAACACTTTAACAGGCAGTGTACCCGATCGGTAGTAGTTTCGTGGTAAGTAGGGTGTCGATCACTGAGAGCGAGGTTAAATCTATCAATTTAATTAATATCTTGGTTATCTAATCTATGTTAATTCTATTCTAACACCAATGTTAAACCTATAGTCATCTTAAATCTAATATCTAACTGGAAAAGGACGTTTTTCAGCCCTGCGAGAGACTGCACGATTTTGGTATGGTGAACTACAATCAAATTCAAAGACACTATTACCGCACGTCAAGCGTAATAGATAAAAATAAAGAGCATTCGAACCATATATAAAAAACCTGTATAGCACCCTCTAATAATCCGATTAGAATGTTGGAGTCTTTGTTTATATAGTGCAATGATTTCTTCTCTCAAGGTTGTATAATCATTCTTAAGACTAGCGTTACAATCATCCTAAGACCCTAGACACATTAATTCTGTCCATAATTAAACGGCATTCGCATAAAAGCAATCCTCTTAATTCTTGCTGATTACTAATACTCTTATCTTAGGGTTTAAGCACATGTGGATCTTGTTAAACCCATAGTGCTCATAGAGACTTTACCCAACTTACCGCTTAGATGTCCAATCTATACACTCAGTAGTCCACTTGATCCAACTATCCAATGGAAAACCAAATTATCTATGTTGAATTACAGTCACCTGCAAGTCCCAACACGAACAAATAAACCAACAGCAATATCCAATTAACTAGTAAGCCAAGCGTATCCGTCTAGACACAGGCTTAGCAGGACAATACTTTTGTGTAACTATTGATTCTAGATGTTATAAATTACTTAATATGGAAGACGATCCCGAACCTCAGATTTGCTTAGGACCATTATGTTTTGTACTAGAACATCTAGTGAATGACATAAGTCGCATACAAAAGCGAATAAACAATAACAAAAATGGATCAAAAACATAAAACAACCACTCAACGAATAAATCAAGAAACGGATATAAAACAAATACCAAACAATATCCAGACTACATAATAATTGGCGTCATTTAATACCCGAAGAGGTATACCTCCAAACATCATAATAAATACAAGAGTAATAATTAAGCCAAGGTAAACTAACCGAGTTAACCGAAATGAAACACAAAAACTAAACGCTTTATAAACTAATATGGAAAACACGACTTGCTCCTGATGGAATAGAATATGTATGAGTTCGAAGACCTCTTCTACTCTTTTTCTCCTCTAAAAATCAACTTTTGTGTCTTAGGTATCGAGAATATGATTTAGCACACTTAAAACTCATTTTTGAGTTTTCTATTTATAAGGTCTGGAAGTCAGTTGGATACAGCGTATTGGGGATTTCTTAGAGTAGGGACCACGTTTGATATCTTCCAGAATATTATATTGATTCCATATCTTGAATACGGCGTATTGAGTCCTCTGGATACGGCGTATTGATCTTTAATCTTCTGTGGTCTTTGATGAGTGCAGGCACGGATACGCCGTATCTTCCTTGATGGATACGGCGTATTGGTCTTCAGAACAGTAATCTTCAAAATATCTTCATTTAAGCTTCAGAATGCGTGCCTTTTGCTATCTTTCACCAATTACTCCATAATTACTGCAATTCTTAAATATAAATGATTAAGTAACAATTCGTTACAATAACTATACAAAATGGGTTAATATCGTGGGATAAATGATGCTATAAAATAAACGTTATTTGATGTCATCAATTCCACCCCAAAAATGTGAGGTTCTCCTTTAGATCTTGGGTATCTATTTTTTATACCCAGGATAATTTATACCTTTAGCTTTCTCGAGTTAAGGTCCGAATGCAGTCATATGGGTCTATTTCGTCGTTACAGATGTGTACGTATGGTCTTTGTCGCCTTTTCTGTAGCATTGGTATCGGTATTAAATTATATGAGTATACCGGTAGTATATTAAATTCTAGAACTTGTTTTTGTGATGCATCCCAAGACCGCATAGTAAGTATTAGGATTTGCTAGAAAAAAGGCACTAGGATTAACCCATATTTTAAACCTGTAACTGTTATTATGGTCACATCGACTATATAACTATCCCACACCCTTGCCATGCACTCATTTTTAGTGCAAGATACCCCTGGTACAACCCTTTAAGCCTATCCTTTTTCATGGTTCTCGTAATTTTCTGGTTAATCCAGACTATTAATGAAGAGCATTGTCACCCTTGAACCAATTCTTACACCCAAATCACCTTAGCCTACCTTGTATTTACTCGATTTTAGTACATTATTGTTCTAACCCAAAGTTAATTATTGAGTACATGGTTGCTAAGTCCTTATCCTTATAAATACTATTTTAGGACGATTGGGATTCATGGTAGTATTCATCTTATGAAGAATTGGGGAATAAGTAATTTATTGCCCCAATAGAGCTCAATAAGCTCCATGTTATGTTGTTCCACCTCAAATCGAGTCATTAGTTAGATTGTAAATATCAAGTATGTAAAGTTCAAGTGTAGGGGTGTATTTATAAACCCCCATGATGTATTATACGTTTAAGCAATGGCAGGACAAAAGTGTATGAAAAAACAATGTATATAAAAAAATGTATATATATATAAAAGAGTGAAAATGTACGGGCTGCCATTTGCTTATGTCTATGTTTATATTAGAGTCAAGAAAATAAAAATAAAGAGATGGATGTAGAGTTTTGTAGAGAACGATAACAACCCCCGAGTCTTGCCTATACTACACTACAACGATTAGGTACACTGCCTAGGAAGTTGTAAAACTTCGTGTAGAAGTCTTTACGAGACCCCGCATCACTCCAACGAGTCAATTACGTCATAACTTTATTCGTGTGCTTACGACATGTTTTCTTCCCTAGTTACAACGTAAGTCCAACGACCTACTTACGTCGTAACTCCTTTCGATAAATTAGGCTTCGTGTCCAAGGTACAAGTTACGACGTAACTCCAATGATCTACTTACGTCATAACTCTTTTTTAACAATATCCTCTTCGTAATTCTTCATGACTATAGCGTAACCAAAGCGGGAGTGTTACGACGTAATTATACCTGAATGCCGACTTTATGTATTTTGTCCATTTTTGGCCCTTTTTGGCATCATTCCTGTTCCAATGCCTTAATTACCTTAATCTGTAAATACGAACGAATTAAGTACCATATTCATATAAAATAACATAAAAGTAGGCAATAAACATGAGAATTTGATAAAGAAAAGTAGTAATTATTTGATGTCATCAATTTCCTTTGCATCGGTGAACCTTTCGTCAAGCACCTCGACCAAAATTTATTTTGTCAGGTGGTTAAAGGCAACGAAAGCTAACTTGCTAAGGACATCGGCCTTTTGACTTTGGTTTCTTAGGGATGTTCCGAATAGAGAAACTTCAGAAACAAGCAATGTATTCCTTCGTCTTAGCCAAGTACTTCAGCATACTATTGTTGCTTATTATATAATCTATGTTTATCTGGCTAGCGACCAGTTTGGAGTCTACCTTTACTTCCAAAGAATGCACCCTTATCTTTCTGGCTATCCTCAAACCTGCCAATAGTGCCTCATATTTTGCCTCGTTATTAGTGTTGTCAAAGCTGAGGCGAGGAGTGTATGTGTACTCTACACCACTAAGGGCGATCAGGACCAAACCTGCTCTGGAACCCTTGGTGCTGGAAGTACCATCTATGAAGAGGGTCCAGGCTTCCATGTCATCTTTCTCCGATATTACATACGAAGTTCGGAAGAAAAACTCTGTCGATTCTCTTATGGGAGTATCTAATTGGAAATCTACTAGAACTTGCCCTTTTATTGCACTTCGAGGCTCATAAGTAATGTCGTAGGCCCCTAGTTCCACCCTAAACTTGGCTCGCTTTCCTGACGCTTCGGCCTTGTTGAGGATCTGTTTTATAGGTTGGTCAGTAATTACTTTTTGTAACAACCCAAATTTTATAAGTATAAATTAAGGACTTTTATATTGCTATTAGAATTTTAGAGAAGTCTTTCCGTTAAGTTTTATTAGAAATAAGGACCTTTGGTGTAGAATACTTAACGGAAAGGACTAACAATGCAAAGATATTTAACATCAGGGGCTAACAATAGTTAAATCGCAGAATTGCCAGTTTACCCTTGTTGCTTAATAGACTTAAAAATCCAGCAAAAATCCACAAAAAACACATGTGTATGTGTGTTGGAAGAGTTGTGGTTATCACAGTAGTTTTAGGAGGGAAAAAACTAAACTAATCTCTTCATTGCTAGAATACTCCACAAGACGAATTCAAGGATTATCAAAAACATGTATATATGAATTTGGTGTGATCTTACAAGTATTATGTGTTAGCCTCAATTTATTGAGTCGAACAAGGAAGCTCGGTCACTCTACGATGGAGCTTCGGTCTTTAATTAGTTAATGTTGTAACAGGAAAATATCGGGAATCGGGCTCGATAGATAATCTAATATTGTATATGTTTCGGGTTTAATCCCAAACAAAACCCGAGCCCGGGTCCTAGTTAAATATCCCGCGCGTCACATTAAATGTGTAGGGGTATATATATATATTTAGATATTTACTAAATATCTAAATATATATATAGATATTTTATTTTACAAAATATCTAATCTTTTCATTAATCTAAATTTCTTTTTTCTTATTCTCTCTCAACTCTCTCTCTCTCAATTTCGTTCTCTACTTCTCTTCGCTTTTATTGTTTTATGTTCGGGTTATGAAGTGGAAGTGTTGAATTCCGCGTGGTGGTTCCTACAATTGGTATCAATCGCCTCGGGTGGATTTCGTGGTTTTTTTTTGGTGTGGTAAGCATATTGAATTCGGCAGCTAGGTTGATTCATCACTCGGCATAAATACTTTTTTCGTGGCTCATTTTGTTGTTGGATAATGCGGGTAGGTAACAAGAAGAGGCAAGAACGAAAAAAAAGTGAAGAAAATACGTTACGATCGAACGAAGTGGAAAAACGTTATTCGATCGAACGAGGTGGAAAAAATCGTTCGATCGAACGGAATTATAGTGGAAAAACGTATCGACTGAACGACGTGGAAAAAACGTATTGATCGAAACGAGCGAAAAAACGTCACGATCGACACGTTCAGTGGACAAATTCGCCAGCCGATAGAAGATTGCGGACTCAATTAGCAAGCGATCGAACAAGCGGACTCGAAACTACGACGACTCGAAACTATCGAACGGAGCGGAAAAACTCAACGCATCGATCGAGAGGAAAACCCTAGCGACACACGATCAATACGGACAGTTAGTACTAGCTAGTGGAATCGACTCGAGCGATCCGAACTAGGTGATTCGAAAGATGCCGGATATAGACCCCGACAATATCAAGGGCGATCGAAACGAGCGATCGAAAGCTACCGTGATCCGAAACGAGTCGATCGAACGAAGAGCGATCGATCAAACGACAAGTTTTAGCGCTCGAAATTACGACGCGATCGAACGAGCAGGACTCGAACGAGCGATTCGGAACGAGCGGGACTCGACACAAAAGGCGATTCGATCCGAGCGGATCGTACGAGCAAAATTTTTTTTGGATCTCTACACGACACACGAATTTTTTTTTTTTTTTTTTTTTTTTTTTTTTTGAAATTTTGCGTGACGAAAAGGGGTTTCAAGTTAAAACGGCCATAACTGTTTGATCCGTAACTCCGTTCAGGCCCGTGAAGCTTCAAAATCGAAGAGAAAAACCGCAGAGGAACACGTTGTTGTAACACCCTTTGGCAGGTTAAGGATTTTTCAAGGCCCAAAAAGCTTGTTTTCAGTGATTTATTGACATTTTTCAGTTTTTTCTGGAATTTTTGGCCGCTGATTCCGCATCAAATCATTCACGGTTTTCTATTGATTCTGTAAAATCCCGTAAATTCATTTATCGGTTTTAATCATAGACGTGTAAAATCCCGTGAACGTGAATTGCTTACAAAACCACAACTTCAATCACAATCTCCACTTAAGATCCAACAAAATCAATCACACTTCATAACTCATTACTAAATCATTCCATCATGTCTACTATGTTAACACATCTCACAGAAAATTTCAGGTTGTCATGACAGAAATACGTATGAAGGCTCAGTCAAAACAGAGTCTGTTAACTAGGTAACAATCTTGAAGGTGAACTCAAAAGGAGAAAAAACTAAGGTTATTTTAGGATTTAATGGTTAAGGAAGGAAATCAGACATTGACACGGATGATGTGAAATGGACAAACAAATAAAGTTTTTAAATGAAATTCCTTTATAAAAACGCATTCAGTCAATTAAGACCATTCACAGGTTAGCACACAATATAATGAGCAACGTATCATGGTTATGATCAACCTTTGCAAAATACAAAGTACCTCAAGGAAAGCTCAATCTGATACAGACTAGTTCTCGTATGAGATCACATTTGATTACTTCTGATCCTGCAAAAACAGATTTTTGCACCGAAGGGGAAAGACACAAGTGGAACTCTTGAAAGGACGGAGTAGATCAATAATGGATAAAGACAAGTGAAAACATATAATTACACATTATAAAAACAGTCTTTATGACACTTTCAAACCACCATCAAAGCCTATTCTTGATCAGTGGAACGCGCTTTTTTAAAGATGTTAGGAGACATATGTGGAGAAAAAACGGTTTGTTAGGAACAAAAACAAACATTGCTAAAACGTTGCTTTCTACCCATGTCTAAATCCATTAGTAAAAAGTAGACTACTTTATAACGTAAATGACAACAACTTTCAATCACTTTAGAACAATTTGTCATACAAAACGTGTCTAATCTTCTAGTAGATGCATTTACCTAAACCCAACTCTCAAAGAGTATGGAAAAAGGTTTTTGATTCAAAATTTATTATTGGCCTCTTACAGACAAACAATACTTGACAGTCCATTGTTTTATTAAATTGAACTAAAAAAGAGAAATGAATGACGATATTGGATGTATGTTTTAATTCACCTTGAAAGGAGCTTGACGAACTTGAATCAGAAAAGGCCTGATTTTTTCAAACCATATATGATCTATTCTCGAAGAGTGTGTGTCTAAAGATGTTACATGTTTCATATTTGCATTCTCTGTCTGATTTTAATGCTAATTACTGAATTGCAATGCTTATTTCTTATAAAGTCAAAGAATGGAATGTCTTGCCACAAAAGGCTTTCAAATAATATCTGAATTGTTTAACAAAAGTGTTCATAATAATTTGTTAAAAAGTTTTGCTAAACTTGAAAACACTCAATTACTTGAACTTTCTTTACAACATTGGAAAGAACAGATGTAAAAACAACCCTAGTTAGCAAAGAAAATGCTTTCAAATGTTATTTCGAAAAGAACGTGAACAATATCATTGAAATACAAGATTTGAAAGGCTCAAATGCAAAAGACAAAGAACATGGTGACTAAATGGAGTTAAAGAAAACTCATTCTAGGTAACAAAAGGTAAAGTCTGTAGAAAATTCAGTTTGTTAAACCATCTGTTGTTCGACAACCAAATGCCTCAACGGATTCCAAAACCATACTGTTGTTTTAGGGGAAAAAAACGACTCTTTTTCAAATTCTCCTGAAATGGAGAAATTTTTCAAAACGAAATTATGTCGGTTAACTAAAACTAATGTGTCGGGTTTTATGGTTTATTTAAACAAGGACACTCACAGAATTTGCTCAGAAAAGAACAAGTCGGTTCGAAAAAAATAAATGTGCTTAACCAGGAATGTTTAGAATTGCTCACCACAACACAGACCGAAAACACCACAGTTGCCTCATGCTTCTAGGAATACTAATCCTCACATGTCTAAATCTTCAGGAGTAATTCACAGTACTAGTGTTAGCAGACCACAGCTTAAGAGCTATCAAGTGAAAGAAAAGGTCATGCCAAACATTAGTCAAGTGAAGTTTACAAAGAAGGAAGTAGAAGACAAACATAGGATTTACTAGTATTTATACGATAAACATAGTCTGTACTGCGTTTGTAATGACAGGTTCAAACTCCAGAACTTCTGAATGGCGAATGCTTGTTTGTGCAGAAATGTGGAAAAATGTTTTGTGTTAATTCTAATCATGATGCTTGTGTTTCTCGTACTTGAATGTCAATGAATGCTAGAAACTAGAAGCTATGTAGTGCCTATTTAGTGTAGTAAACAAGAGAAAAAGCGAGAACAAATTGTTGCAACACTCCCATAAGAAAAACTAGTTGCATCAGATACACTATTCGGAAAAATCCAAGAGTACTATAAGAAAGTTGTATGAGGAGAACAAATCAGGAAATGGAAATCGGTGGATAGCTATGGAGTATGTCCATCAGTTTATACCATGGACACCAAAAAAACCTCTAAGGTCCAAAAAGATATGGATGCCTAAGATTAGGAAAGATGATGATCATCAACAAGTATTAGTACCCTCTATAGGACATTGTCTATACGGATAAATCTATGTCTTGAAGATATCAAATTCCTTTAGGATCCATATTTGTTGGACAATATTACCATCGTCCTCTAACTCTCTTGCAGATTGTACAACTCATCCTATTCATTGTTGACTCTGGATGCACAAAGCACATGACGGGCAATCTCAAGCTGTTGTGTAATTTTGTAGAGAAATTTCTGGGTACTGTTTGCTTTGGAAATGAACAATAAAATGACGTTTGAACACATCAGTTCAAGCCTCGGTCATCAATGCTCAAAATGATGTTTGATCGCAACAGATCAAGCCTCGGTCTTCACGTCAAAAGACGTTTGATCACAGCAGATCAAGCCTCGGTCTTCATAGGAATGATGTTTCCGTTTATACCTGTTTAAATCAGGTTCTTGATTGCCTAGATCTTTCATCAAATGACTTCTGATCATAACCGTTCAGAACTCAGAATTCACGACCACAGCAACGAACCGTCAAGTTCAAAGCTGGTTCCAAAAGTTGTCCCTCTAGCAAACAAGACAGCTACATCACGACAAGAGTTGGAATTACTATTCCACCATCATATAGCAATGCTGAGGACAACAGGTAAATAATACAAAATCAGAAAATCAGAAAATTTCCAAAAAGATTCTTCTCGACATGTCTCTTGGATCGATAACAGTTACGTCTTTAGAATGTCGTATTACTTGACAGGGTGTGTAAATGAAGTTCGAGCCAGAGTGTGCTAATAGTTCAAAACATGTCTTTTCTAATTTTCATAGATGGGCTTATGTGCAAATGTCAGTACATAACCCAGACTTCAAATAAAAGGAAAAGTTTAAACTTTATTCCTCACAACGGAATATTAAAAGTTTCTAGGTCTTGAGATGTTCTTACAAGACATTCAATGTTTTTAGCTCAAGAAAAAGGAAAGTGTACGTTTCGTGGCTTACCCTTTCTGTTAGAAGAGAGATCCTCTTATAAAATCTGGTTTTTCAAAAGTTTAAATATTTTCAAGATTTATCGATGACAATTCTAATCTTTCATAAATGTGTGTTTTCAACACTCCAACCTCTCCGATGTTTTTCTTAATACAACTATTTTGCAATTCGGTCCTATTATTGAGGGGGATTTTTCGGAAAAAAAAACAAAGTTTTAATGTTTTTGGATTCATCAAATACGACCATTCTTATGTATCAAAACATTATCAAAGTGTTCTCAAACCATTCATGCTGAAAAATATTTTTCTACAACGGAAATTTTCAAGACATATTTTATTCACAAGGAATTTCAAATTAAGTGTTTACTTATTTATAATACAGGGCAGATGTACAATGTATTTTAAAATATGATCTATTTCGACCTCAATGTGTGAAATGGTTTAATGGTTCTACTCTTATACCCAACAACATCTTAATTTCACGACGATTCTGATAGTCTTAAGGTGCGTCTAGGTTCAGGGATACAATCCTATGACCAACCAGAAACCGGGAGGAGTGGGATCTACCCAAGGCTTGGATAATCCAAAGATTAGGAAATAAGCAGTCTCCTTAGGTATGATTGGGATGAATGTATATGGGAATAAATGCCGACTAAGATTGAGTTAAACTGGAACTATCACACAAGGTGTTTGTATTGACGTCTTGGTAAGCATTGAAGGCGGTTGAAGGAATTAAAAAGATATGTATGGATAATAGGTCCTAACAGAAAAAAGCCTCCACACAACTTAAGGCAGAAACCGGTGGTCAATACTATATGTTATTAGAATACTAGGATGATTGTGGTATTGAATACGACATCATGGGGACCCTGTGATGCAATGCACAACCTTCCCAGCTATTCGGGTTTCTCTTTACTGAAACTTGTCTCTTTTGTCACGAGATACACACGTTATCTATTGAACATCTCATTACGAGATTGTTGATATTGAATAGGTGGCAGTTACACTCCGCCCTCCGAGTACTAAAACCAAAAATGCACTAATAGAGTCTAGAGCCACGTGATCAATCAAAATCTCGTCGTAGGACACATTCATTTCTAACACTTGTTGAAACATTCTCAGGTTACAAGCTGTTATCAAGAGTCCTACGCAAGATCATTGTGATATTGACAGATCTTTCAGGAGGTGATATCTTTAGATTTACAATGACGATGGAAATTCCTTCAGTGTCATCATCAAACAGCACTGCGGTAGGTGACTGCGAGATTCTTTATGAATCAATACTTGTGACAACTGGATATCGGATTTGGTACAGTAAATGTCATTTGACGGTTGATTGAATTTTGATAAAAAAAGACTCTCTCGATGTGTTACAAAAAACTCTTTAACGAGTTGACACGTCCGATTGATTTTCAAATCAATTTTATGTTTATCACAGAACATAAACTTGCAGGTCAAAAGGTTGGTGACGGCACAACCTCAATCCCATTCAAATGCTCAATCTTCAAAGACATACAATTCTTAGAAAGATCAAAATTTTAAAGACAAAAGACTTCACGCTAACTCTGTATTTGTAGCTTTCAAGATTAATGCATAAGGATGAGCACTGTTAGGTCAAAGTACACAAGATCGCAGAGGCAAAGACGATAAAGAAAATGACAAAGGCTCACAAAGTTTAAGATCGCAAAGCATTGAAGGAAAAGCCTAAACATATAACGAAGACAAAGGACCATGGACACTCGAGCTTAACGGACAAAAAGCAATCCTCACTGATCTCATGAAGGAATTAGTGTCATCAATGAACTACACTTCGGGGGAGATTGTTAGCTCCTCAATTTTTCTGTTGAGCCAATAAAGGAAGGCTCGTTCCCCTGTGTTTCAGACATCACTTCGGGGAGATTGTTAGCCTCAATCTTATTGAGTCGAAACAAGGAAGCTCGTGTCACTCTACGATGGAGCTTTCGGTCTTTATTAGTTAATGTTGTAACAGGAAATATCGGGAATCGGGCTCGATAGTTAATCTAATATTGTATATGTTTTGGGTTTAATCCCAAAGCAAAACCCGAGCCCGGGTCCTAGTTAAATATCCCGCGCGTCACATTAAATGTGTAGGGGTATATATATATATTTAGATATTTACTAAATATCTAAATATATATATAGATATTTTATTTTACAAAATATCTAGTTTTCATTTTCAAAAATCTTTTCATTAATCTAAATTTCTTTTTCTTATTCTCTCTCATCTCTCTCTCTTCTCTCTCTACATTTCGTCTCTCTCTCTATCTCTTTTCTTGATTTCGTGGTTCGGGTTATGAAGTGGAAGTATTAAACGGGTTCCTACATTATGGTGTTAGTAACAATACCCATCAAGGTATGTAAGTGTATATGTCATGATTCATGTTTATGTTAAATTTAAGGGTTTGTGCTAATTTGAGGTTTTAATGAAATTCTAGTCTTAAATTATGATGAAATCATGGTTTAGATAATCATGTTATATTAGGATTAATTTAACAATTAAGTGGTTAAATCATGGCTAAAAAGATTGGCAAGAATTCATGTTTTGATTGGATGTTATAATCGCTTATACTTAATAAGGGTGTTTGGAGAGAGCTTAATTTAGCACCTAAATAAGTAATTTTGGCTTAAGGCCTGAAGAATAATGACCTAACCATGTCTAATAAGCTGAGATAAAAGTTTGGTAAAGTTTGGGATAGCTTATTATGGGTTTTGATTCGTTTTGGTGATGTTCCAATTTGGGACAACAAAGTATGTATAAAATTACACTTACTTCGAAAAATCATAGAATAATAACCGTAGCTCCGTTGGGAGCGTGCCTTAAATTTTCGAAAATTTAAAAGAGTCTACTTTCCAACAAAATTAATTCCAGGTCTCAACTTCAAGTTTAATTGGGTTAAAATCAGTAAAGTGTGGCAGCCTACAGAAATTCTACCCAAAATGCCTTTTGTAAAAAGAGTGTTTAATAATGAAATAGAACTTTTTGTGGTTATGTTAAGTTATATAGACCTAATACATGTTAGATATATGAGTTAGTAAGTTCTAATTATCCTAGTATGGTTATAGCATAATTAGGTGCTCGCGAAAAGCTTACGGAAACCTAATCAGGACCTAAAGGTGAGTAACGGATTAGCTTCATGTTAATAGAATAGACATGATGTAATAATGTTTGTATAGCTTCAGATATTGTAGAAGGTTGTCATGTTTATAGACACGGAAATAGCCGAGTATTGCTTATCATGTCACGATTCAGAATTAGCCGAAAACAAGTCAACTGTAGGAAGCTCACAAGGAGCGTCGTTATCATGTTTATGATGCTCAAAAGGAGCATCGTACCATGTTTAGAATGCTCACGAGGATCATCGTATCATGTTTAGGATGCTCACGAGGAGCATCATATCATGTTTAGGATGCTCACGAGGAGCATCGTATCATGTTTAGGATGCTCATGAGGAGCATCGTTATCATGTATAGGATGCTCATAAGGAGCATCGTTGTCAAGTATAGGATGCTCACAAGGAGCATCGTTGTCAAGTTTAGGGTGCCCTAGAAACAAAACAATAATCATGTCGCGTGCCCAAGAAGCGCACTATATAGAATTCTCGTACAAGCATCCTAAGTGGATGACCCGTGCTTGTCTAGTAGGTATCCTAAGTGGATGACCATAGCTTCTTAAGTGGATGACCATAGCGTCCTAAGTGGATGACCCAAGCATCCTAAGTGGATAACTCGTACTTTAATTAGTACTAACGGCCTTCGTGGATGACCCAAGTAAAACAAGCACGATGATAGAATAGTTCCCCAAGAAGAGTACTTGTCAGCTAAGAAAGTTTTCATGTGAAATAGGACGATTAAGTATCGTCTAGTCATATCATATGTTCAGAAATTATACATGTGCATTATACAAGTAACAAGACGACAACAAGTCGTACCATATGTAAAATCATGTGCTTTATGAATTATGTTTTAGAATTGCAAGCATTATTTAGATTATTCCATTTACTGACTAAGTCGCACGGACTTACCGTTCTCATTCCATGTTTTATGTAGGTAATGGCAACTAGATGTTAGGGGCTTGTTGATGTTAGAAGTGCATTTTTGGTAGCAGACGGTTTTGCTCGGTATAGATGACGAGCGACTCATCCTAGCACTTTGATATAACTTGTCATGCCCCTTTATGTTTTCAAGTCTTAAAACAATGTCAAATCATGTTCATGTTCAGTTTTAATAGTTTAGTAGTCCCCGAACAAGTTATGGTGGTAATGGGTCAAGTATGGAGCATTTGGGTTAATCCCTGTAACACTAGTTTTATGTTTCCACGTTGTATAAACTTTGTTCATGTCTACGTCATTACGCAAGTATTTTCCAGGTTAATATTATGTTTAGTTAATGGTATAATCATTTGGGTTATTATGGGTTTGAATCAAACCAAGTTATGCGGAAAAATGGGTTGAAACTGGGCACGACCTAAGGCCGTGGACCTTAGCCACCGGCCGTGGGAGGCTCTTAGGCTCCCAGCCACCGGCCAAGGTTAGTCAGCCGCCGGCCAAAGGTTGCCAGCCTCCTGCCAAAGGCCTTAGAAGGATTTTTTGGATTTTTGTCAACTTGTTTATCATGTATAAAATAAACCATAATAAGTTAGAAGTCGTTCCTTATATCGTTAGAAAAGTGTTTGAGTCTACTTTAATTCAAAAATATTTTCATAATCAGAATCATAATAGAATTTTAAAAATGGTATTACAAAAGAATCAAGGGTCAATATTGGGATTTTTTGTTTGTAAAAAAATTTCTACTCGAGTCAAGGGCGTTTCAAGTTGGTATCAGAGCATTTGGTTTGAGGGATCTAAGTATTCGCCGTTAGTAGGAGGGTACTTAGACTTAAACTATAGCTCGGTATTGACCATAGAACATGTAGACTTATTCTTGTATCATGTAGAATTAACTAGAACCATGTTCATTCATGATTAGTAACCAAGATTTGTTATGCTTAGTTAAGTTTAACATGTATAGAATGTCATGTCCCAGTAGAACGCATGTAAGAATGTATGAACATTAAGATAGCTAGTGCGAATTTCATGATAGAACCAGTTATACCATGCCTTATGAGATAATGATTAGAAGCTTTTAGATCGTAATAGATTAGCAAATTGCATGATAAACATGAATGATGTAGCATGATTAGTACTTGAATAGTTTAGTAGAACGCCATGATAGCAGAACATGATAGGTTGTTTTAGTTATGATCTGAGTGGAATATGATTACGATAATGACATGCTTATGTGACGCAAGTATTATGACGCTTGGCAAACGTGATAATAGTTACGTCATATAAAGTGGATTTATTAGGATCATAGAACGTGTCTGAGAGTTTCTAAAACAAGTATAGCAGACAAGCAAGGCACCAATTAGTAGAATGGCAGGTGTTAGTATTAGTGGTAAAATAGACAGCATAATGCATTAGTCAGAAATAGAATCTGAAGGCATACAACCATGAGTAATGAGCATGAATATAACATGTATAAGTTTTATCAACCTCAGTATCCAAAAATAGCTGTTAGACTTTAGTATTCAAATATCAGTAGGATAAACTCATCATGACAGCTCAAATATCACTAAGATTTAGTATGATATGATAAATTGATAGAAATATGAATAACAATATAGACAGATGCAGTTAAATCTTATATGTTCTAGTGTTTAAATTTCAGAAGTAAATACAGAAAAGCGCCGACCCATGAATGTTGAATCAAGTGGACTTAGCGTAGGACATGAAATGGCTTTAGATCAAATACAGATGGTTGAAACAGAACGAAAGCTGATTGTTGATGCAGTTCAGAATGAGATAAAGATATTAGTATCGGGTGAAGTTTCTAGGGCATTAGAAGCATTAATTCCAACTCTTTTGGATAAAGTTACAGAAATTATTAACCATGCAATGAGCAATGAACTTAATAAGAGAAAAGATGGTATTTAGATGGAGAATAGAGCCGAAAACGCAATTGGAGTTAATAAGAATTTGGATAATGATCTCAATTATAGAAAATTCAAGGCATGTAAACCTTTAGAATTCCATCATGAATATAATTAAAAAATAAGTTACATATGGAAACCAGTAGCAGAAATGAGAAAAATTAAGGAAGAATTCTTAAAGATATATTAGACAACAAAAACAGTTAGTAAGTTTGCTAACTTATTCATGGATCGAGTCAGATTTTGTCCTGAATATGTTAAAGATGACAATAAGTTAATGGAACAATACATAAAAATGTTGAGAAATGACATCCGAGAGTTTGTTGCTACACATAATTATCAAAACCTTAAGGAATTGATAAACGCAACTCTTAAACGAGAACAGGAGACCATGAAAGGTATGCTTAGTTCTCAGAAACGAAAACATGACAAGAGAGATTTTTATACAAAGAAATCAAGTACAAGTTTCCCGTGAAAAGAAACCATGATACAATCGGATAGACAGTTCAGAAACTCAGACATGAAAGAATCAACCAATGCAAGAACATGAGGTCATACGCGTGTGACTTTAGCAGAAGCATATAGGATCGAAATAGCAGAAGGTTTTATGTCTATAAGTTAACATGTGTAGAATTTATATATATCACAATTTAGTTAAGATCTGTACAGACTAGATTACAACTTAAGTAGGGGAGACTTAATTAGACATATAAAATTTCAAATTAGTATAGTCACCTCGAGTAAGTTCGTAGGGACACGAACGAAATAAGTGGGGGAGAGTTGTAACACCCCAATTTTTATAAATATCAATTAAAGACTTTTATATTACTATTATAATTTTAGAAAAGTCTTTTTGTTAAGTTTCATTAGAAATAAGGACCTTTGGTGTAAAATAGTTAACGGAGAGGACTAAGGGTGCAAAGATATTTAACGACAGGGACCAACGACCGTTAAATCACAAAATTACCACTTTACCCTTGTTGCTTAATGGGCTTAAAAATCCAGGAAAATCCACAAAAAAACATACATGTATGTGTGTTGGCAGAGTTGTGGTTATCACAGTAGTTTTAGGAGGGAAAAAACTAAACTAATCTCTTCATTGCTAGAACACTCCACAAGATGAATTCAAGGATTATCAAGAACATGTATAGATGAATTTGGTGTGATCTTACAATTCTTATGGTGTTAGTAACAATCTCCATCAAGGTATGTAAGTGTATATGTCATGATTCATGTTTCTGTTGAAATTAGAGGTTTGTGCTAATTTGAGGTTTTAATGAAATTCTAGTCTTAATTTATGATGAAAACATGGTTTAGATAATCATGTTACATTAGAATTAAGTTAAGAATCAAATGGTTAAATCATGGCTAAAAAGATTGGCAAGAATTCATGTTTTGATTGGATGTTATAATTACAACAATAACAACGATACTCAATCCTGTCATGGCAGGGTATGAAATAGGTGAAATGTAGACAGATCATACCCCTACCCTTAGGAAAATCCGCGGGTAAGGTGACTGCTTCCAAGTAGACCTCTGGCTAAGAGAAAAAAAAGAAAGCGACATGCGCGCACCTCCCCCTCCTCACACCCACACCCACCTACACACACACACACATATATATATATATATATATATATATATATATATATATATATATATATATATATATATAATTATTTTTTAAATCCAAGATAAAGAAAGGATACAAGGCATGCAAAGACAAGGAAACATGGTACATAAAGGAAACAAAAACACAATGATATATATGGCAAGCAAACACATAGTAATATAAGTGAAGCAAAAAGCAGACAACGCAAAGCACCAAAATAAACCAAACAAGTAAAGAGCACGGAAGAAGATGAGGCAAAACGGGCAGGAAGAACAAGTACCACATGCATGAGTATCACACGAGAAGGTATACAAAATCAAGAGAGCGCATAGAGCCGCAAAGCAGATAGATAATCACCAAAGCATGACAAAAAGGAAAGTAAAGGAGCCTGTAGAATTTAGCACCTAAATAAGGAATTTTGGCTTAAGGCCTGAAGAATAATGACCTAAGCATGTCTAATAAGCTAACATATAAGTTTAAGATAACTTATTATGGGTTTTAGGTCGTTTTGGTGATGTTCCAATTTAGGATAGCAAAGTATGCAGAAAATTGTACCCACTTTAAAAAATCATAGAAAAATAATCGTAGCTTCGTTGGGAGCGTGCCTTATACTTTCGGAAAGGTAAAAGAGTTTACTTTCCAATAAAAGTAATTCCATATCTCAACTCCAAGTTTAACTGGGTCAAAAATAGTAAAGTGTAGCAGGTTGCAGAAATTCTGCACAAAATGCCTTTTGTAAAAAGAGTGTTTAATGATGAAATAAAACCTTGTGTGGTTATGTTAAGTTATATAGCCCAATACATGTTAGATATATAAGTTAGTAACTTCTAATTGTCCTAGTATGGTTATATCATGATTAGGTGCTCGCGGAAAGCTTACATAAACCTAATCAAGACCTAAAGGTGAGTAACAGATTAGCTTCATGTTAATAGAATAGACATGATGTAATAATGTTTGTAAAGATGTTTGTAAAGCTTCATATATAGCCGAAGGTTGTCATGTTTATAGACTCGAAAATAGCAAAGTATTGCTTATCATGTCATGATTCAGAATTAGCCGAAAACAAGTCAAACGTAGGATGCTCACAAGGAGCGTCATTATCATGTATATGATGCTCAAAAGGAGCATCGTACCATGTTTAGGATGCTCACGAGGAGCATCGTGTCATGTTTAGGATGCTCACGAGGAGCATCATATCATGTTTAGGATGCTCACAAGGAGCATCGTATCATGTTTAGGATGCTCACGAGGAGCATCGTATCATGTTTAGGATGCTCACGAGGAGCATCCAGTAATCATGTAGCATGCCTAAGAATCGCACGATATAGAATTCTTATACAAGCATCCTAAGTGGATGACCTATGCTTGACTAGTAAGCATCCTAAGTGGATGACCTTAGCGTCTAAAGTGGATGACCATAGCATCCTAAGTAAATGACGCAATCATCCTAAGTGGATGACTCGTACTTTAATTAGTACTCACGTCCTTCGTGGATGACCCAAGTAAAACAAGCACGATGATAGAATAGTACCCCAAGAAGAGTACTCATCGGCTAGGGAAGTTTTCATGTGAAATAGGATGATTAAGTATCGTCTAGTCATATCATATGTTCAGAAATTATACATGTGCATTATACAAGTAACAAGACAATAACAAGTCGTACCATATGTAGAATCATGTGCTTTATGAATTTTGTTTTAGAATTGCAAGCATTATTTAGATTATTCCTTTACTCACTAAGTCGCAAGGACTTGTCGTTCTCATTCCATGTTTTATGTAGGTAATAGCAACTAGATGTTAAGGGCTTGTTGATGTTAGAAGTGTATTTTTGGTATAAGATGGTTTCGCTCGGTATAGGTGACGACTGATTCATCCTATCACTTTGATATAACTTGTCACACCCCTTTATGTTTTCAAGTCTTAAAACAGTGTCAAATCATGGTCATGTTTAGTTTTAATAGTTTAGTAGTCTTCGAACAAGTTATGGTGGTAGTGGGTCAAGTATGGAGCATTTGGGTTAATCCTCGTAACACTAGTTTTATGTTTCCATGTTGTATAAACTTTGGCCATGTCTACGTCATTACGCAAGTATTTTCCAAGTTAATATTATGTTTAGTTAATGGTACAATCATTTGGGTTATTATGGGTTTGAATTTAACCAAGTTTTGTAGAAAAATAGGTTGAAACTAAGCACGGCCTAAGGATGTGGATGTTAGCCGCCGGTCGTGGGAGGCTCTGAGGCTCCCAGCCACTGGGCAAGGTTATTCAGCCGCTGGCCAAAGGCCTCAGAAGGATTTTGCAGGTTTTTGTTGACTTGTTTATCAAGTATAAAATAAATCGTAAGGAGTTAGAAGTCGTTCCTTATATCGTTAGAAAGGTATTTGAGTCTACTTTAACTTAAAAATATTTTTAGAATCATAATTGATGCGATGGTTGCAAACACTAGGTTTTATAACTTCCTAGACAGTGTACCTAACCGTTGTAGTGTAGTATAGGTAAGACTCGGGGGGTTGTATCGTTCTCTAGGGGAATAGGTTGGGAAAGTTTGAAATTAACGTAAGTAAGGTCTAAGGGTTGAAAGAAGATTATTGATGCGTGATTTCCTTTAAAAGAAATTGCGTCAGGTTTTATATTTATAAAACCCTAACTACCTCGACTATTCATACGCACTAAAGAGCAGTGTACCCTATCGTGTATTGGTAAGTACGGGTGTCGACCTAAAGAACGGTTTGTGTCTCTAATTGTTTAATTGGAGTTATTTTCTACCTAAGAAAGCAGTAAAGAAAGCATTTTGAGTATTAAAAGGATTATTTGGTGGTAAGCCTTACTGTTGAAAAGGGAATTGGTATAGTGGTAGACAACTAGAAAGGATGAACAAATTTAATTATTATGATCTCATGTGCAATGTCTAATCCCAACCTTAGAGGGGGTCTAAAATCATTAGGTCCAATTTGCAGTTGTAACCAAACCTATGTTTACTGAGTGGAATGGACTCGCATGGACTCGCAAGGAGAACTAACAGGGTTGGTCATGCCGCAGTTAATTATGCGCTAGGATCTATGGGATCATATAGTCCCTAACGCGTGCTCAACCTTAGAACAAAGCTTAAAGCTATATAGACAACCAATTGAAATTGCAAGAAAGACAGAAAGATCATGAAATAATAATCAAAAGATAATTAAATAAATTAAATGCCATGAACAATAAATAAAGCATAATAAATAATCATAACATCAACAATTATATTGCTAGATCCAATAAGTCAAATTAATTGACCACAAAAAGTTAAAGTATAATTACAAATTGTGCTAGACTAGTGCTCGTGATCCTCTAGTCGATTGCCATGGCAAACCCTAAACCCTTTTCTTGTTGTCGACAAAACCACCACACGAGAACGAATTGATCATGAATTGAATTCATATCTTTTATTTATAATTAAGATGAAGTTTAACTCTTGTACGATATTAGCCCCTCGTCTTTATGATGTCTTTTAACAAGGTTTTTAGCCCGCGCTTCGCTGCGGAGCGCGGGGCTAAGCGTCGTTGAGTCAAGAGGAATCTTGCTTGTGTTTCGCTTGACAAAAGTAAAATGAAATATGTAGAATCAGTAAGTTAAGTGAGTTACAAAAGCTATGTTACAAAATCTATGTAAGTGTCCAGACATAAAGCATGATCTAATATGGAGTAAGCAACGTCTAAAACTTGGTCCTTGTAGGAGCTGGACTTGTCTTTTTTACCAGCTTGTACGCCCCAGAAGCAAGAGATCTACATTGTGAAGCTATTGCAAGGTCTGATTTCTTGGATAAATTAAGACCTGGATAAACAATAATGGGTTTATGATCAATTATCATTTCTTTATATGTGTTACGAAAGCAAAGTCATATAGTCTTTTTACGATTTCTATCCAATAAGCTTTGCATATTCAATGAAGTTTTTTGAAACACTAAAGAAAACATGAAGTAAATCATACCATGTACATCCTAACACAATAAATACCAATAACTATCACCAATAAGTACTAAAGTAGTATATGTTACTATGTTCGGAAACAACATATATAGACGATAACTATGTACCACAATTTGAATTGTGGAGCAAGCTTAAAGATAAGTACCTAAGGAAGTAGTGTTTTGGATTTGCTTACTTAATTAAAAACTTTCTTAACCGAATTTGCTAATTTTACCTCAGAATAACATAGCCGGTTTGGATAACACCCAAAACTGCTGCTACGTAATAAGCAGAAAACTTTACCCGTATATAAGTGAGTCTAACAATAATAGTCAATCCCATTGGTGTGCAAGGTACGCGGTACAATCCAACTTGTTTAACGAATGATCCTAGATCTCAGATTAAAAAGAGTACTTGATGTTTGATGGCGTAATGAGTGAAATTTTATCGGATGAGGCTGCTCGTTTTGCTTTGTCAGAATAATTTAGGAATCTGCCTATGTTGCATGTATACAATGCAAGTGTCATCTATGGATAAGGGATATGCTTTAGTATTAGATCATGTACTTACACGGTTTGAGCATCATAGAGAGATATACGAAGTCGAGATGTTACAATCTTAATTTCTATTTTTAAGTCATATTTTAAAACATAACATGCAGGCTAGTTAGAATTTGCTACAATCATTTATCATTTTTTCTTTTCACATGTAAAAATTTTGTGGTAAGTGTGGTTATATTTTGGTTACTAATTAGCTGAATCATGCAATTACTTATAGATTAAATATTTTTAACCTCGTATGTCTCGGGTTCGTGAACTTCATAAGAGAATCTATATAGCGGTCTTATGGCTTATGTGGTTTTTGGCTTATGTTTCATAAGGTCAGTTTACGTGGCTTATTTTTAAACTTTTCGGCTTATATAAGCTTATTATGACTTGATAAGCTTATATAAGCCAAAAAGTGAGCTTGTGAAGCATAAGCCGAAAACAACATAAGCCATAAGCTTGCTTAAATTTTACTGCTTTTCAATAATCAGCTCTTTTGAAAATGCTTATCTTAGAATGCCTAACAAAGTTAGAACTTGAAAATATTTGCCAACAAAAAAACCTTAGGTGATAATAATCGAGTGTGAAATGTACCTTCTGCCATTGATGGTATGTTCCGAAGGTAAGTGCCAATATAAATGGCTCAACTTCCGAGACTGCCATTTCCCTCCGTCCTTTGGTGTGTCTGATGTGAACTAAACAAAAGTAGACGTACCTTTGTATGGGCCACTTTCTTCTTTCTAGGATTCGATCATACTATACATTGCCATAAGCTTGTCATCTTGATTTACACCGGACTACGAAAGTCTGCATATATATGATATTCAACCATTTAAAATATGTCCAAACTAAGGTATGTCGCAATTCATGTGTATCTTACTGAATTTAAAAAAAACATATAAAGCATGTAGTGTATTGATTTGCTGCAATAGGGGTGTTTGGCACCTGTTTATATTAATACATATTGTAAGTAATTTGTTGGATTGCACTAAAATGATCATAACTTTAAAGTATAATATGTAACGACAACTTCTTGACCTTCTGTTGCAGCATGTGCGACCTGAGCATTTAACACTTCAGCTTTTAACACACCCTCTAGACCAACACACTCAACAGGGTCACTGAACTCACCCCATTAACAGACCCCACACCCTGAACACACCTACTGAACCACACACAATTGAACCTCAATACGTTGTGACCTGCCTATACGTATCCTGTCAAAACAACCCGTAATTAAAATTGTTACTCATGTGATGTACTTTGGAACCCTGGTCATTTGTTGTTGCTAGTTACTTATAAAATATTGTTTGAATTTCTTACCTATAGTTTGAAAGCTTGTCATTTTTATGTCACAAATCCATCCTGCTTAATTGGTGTGTTTGGGTGCATAGTCGATTACGAAGCCATCCTGACTTGCCCATTCGATTATGAAGCTCTTTCTTCATATCCTAAGCTGAAATGATAATTGTACACACACGTATAAGATAACAGGTAGGCGATTAATGATATACAATTAAGCATGTACGCATATCAAGTATACAGATTTCACTACAATATGCACAATGTCATCATGCCATGGTATACCACTATATATGCAAGCTACCAACATTGCTGAATTTGGTATAGACTTAAAGCTTTACACATCAAAAAATAATCTTTCAATATGGCACATCGAGTTTTTGCATTTGATATTAGGAATCTATGACCAATCCGATGAAGCATAATCTCTGTACTAAGACATGTCGTAGATATCTGGTGAAGCGTAAATCAATGTTTTAAACTTAAATTCACATCAAGTTATATCAAACTTAAAATCATTTTTACCCAAACACTTTTTAGGTTGTTATCTTTTTAAGCTTAACCAAGCTTTTAAAGAAACCAATACCAAGGTTGTATTTAGAAAATGCTTTGTAAGCTATGAGGCTATGAAGTTTAACCAAGCACCCCATAAGGCTAACTATGAAAAATTAAACTCACCCAACGGGATGTTTCCCAAAATCTCTTTTTCCTTATCTTCCCCAAGCTCAACAGTTATATCAGATGCATTAATTTCGGGGACAATGACATTGACCTATAAAGAGAGAGAAAAACCTAGTTAACGTCAACTACTTCGACCTATCAACCTACCTCCTATAATATAGGGTTGTGGGAACATAAATTAATATTGTGGATCATAATCTTGCAAACACAAAAGCATACCACCTGAACCAAACGCCCCTAAACGCATCAACATGACAGCCCGTTAGTGAATATTCCTGTTCCGATTCAATATTTCACTCATAGATTTGAGGCAGTTGTAATCTCTTCGTTACGCTGCAAAAAAAAGAACATCAACATTAGCGTGATCAATCATATAATCTAATTTCACTTTTCAGTCATAACTCTAAAAGGTTTTATAGTTCAGCCAATAATACCAAACCAAATTATAACCAATCTCATAAGCAACTGAGAACATAAAACCCTTAAACAATGGCTGTTGAAAAGCTTCAGAAGAAAATAAAAAAAGCTCCAAAAGATGTTCCCATCATCTTTGGAGTAACTAGTCTTGTTGGAAACAGCTTCTTGAGAAGCTACTTGCAAGATCCAAATGGAAAGTTGTCCAAAATCAGTCAATCACGCAAACTACCATTTTTTCACAAACGACTACGTTTGGCAACATCATGGTAGCAATAATGCATTACCAATTTAATGGCAACTGTAAAAAACAATGGGTGCACTTATACTTATTTTAATACTTCCTAATATAGTTTTCTTAAAACTTATGAACCATATCTAACCATATCAGTTATGGGATGAATCCAGTTTTCTTAATTTTTTTATATGAATCTGAATTAAATACACATAAATTAGATAAAAAAAATCTTACCCAATGATTTTTAACATGTTGAGAGACCAACACCTTTCGCTTATGCCTTGATGCAGCTGCAAAATTTTAGCAGATCCATAATTATTAATGAATGAAATCTTTGATTAACACATAGCTATTAATATTTGTATACAAAATCGATCAAGATAAAACAACTAACATGCAATATACTTACATATGGATTTAGATCATACCCTATATTGATTGCGGTTTCCATTTTGTCACCATAACACATCACACTTATTATAAATAGTAAAATCTGAAGATGATGTATAATACAAAGAAAAGGCGGTCTTTTATATTTAAAGCCAAACAATGCTATTTAGGGGGTGTTTGTTTCGGCTTATATAACCGGCTTATGGCTTATTTGGATTTGGGCCTATGTTTCATAAGCTCACTTTTTGTGTCTTATTCTGAAACATTTCGGCTTATATAACTTTATAATATCATAATGAGTTTATGTAAGCCAAAAAATATTTAAAGCCAAACAATGTTGGTTAGGGGGTGTTTGTTTCGGCTTATATAACTGGCTTATGGCTTATTTGGCTTTGGGCCTATGTTTCATCAGCTTACTTTTTGTGGCTTATTCTGAAACATTTCGGCTTATATAACTTTATTGTATCATAATGAGTTTATGTAAGCCAAAAAGTTCTGAAATAAGCCCACAAAAAGTGAGCTTATGAAACATAGGCCCAAAACCAAATACTAAGTCATAATGGGATATTATTATGAAGTATAAGCCTAAACTCAATTAAGCCATAAGCCTACTATAGAAGACAAAACAAGCACCCCCTAAAATGGGCTCATTTGTGCTAATAAGCTATGACAAACACCCTTGTAATTACCTATTCCAAACACGTTGCAAAAAACCGACTACATAATTGTTTAAATAAACACTACATTTGTAACATCTAACACATATAAAAATCTAATCTTCAATTACAAATAAACAAATCCTTATTCCTAAATTACCACAAATACAAAAAACCTTAAAGAAATCTACAATTGTTCAAATCTTTATAGCAAAATAATAAAACCCCCTATTCCCAAATCACAAACAAACAATCTAATGGTTTGTTCATGTATCATAATTTGAATCAAAATAATAAAAAGGTTGAATAAAAAGAAACAAAAAAACTTACCAAAAACCCAATCTGTAAGAACCCTAAAAAAACACCGCCACATCTGCCTCATCTTAAGTCAAATATCTAATCTACCAAAATCAATAACAAAAAAATTAAAAAAAAACAGCCACAAAGATTGAGTATATATTAAACATCATACCTGATTTATAAGGAATCTCGAATTGAAGGGAACCGTTTTATTTGTGTATTTTTTTGGTGGAAAACGACTGCGCGAATAAAGAAAAGGGGGCGGTGGATTAATTCAGGCATGAGAGAAGAACACGTATGTGTGTGTGTTTTCCAGATGTGAGAGAAGAACACCGGTGTTCATGTGTGTGGATTGGTTCAGGCGTGAGAGAAGAACTCAAATTACACCGATGGATTTGTGGGGGTTTTATCGTTGTGTGTGTGTTGGATACACAAATGGAAGAACACGTATACTCTTGAGTATCGTTACGTATCTTGCTATCAGCCATTTATAAAATTAAATGAAAGACCCAATTGAGGATATTGGGTCGGACGGGTACATTTAATTGGCACATTTTCTGATTCTTGCCTATTAATATATAAAGGTATAATTAATTATTGAAACTTCATAGCTTTTGCGCAGCTTTAGTCCCTGTGATGAGTAATCATTACGGCGTAACTGCATCGACCGAGTTACGCCGTAAGTCTTCTGACGCGGCATTCCATCATTTAGTATTAAAATTGGTTATGGCGTAATTACATCAAACCAGTTATGTCGCAACCCTTAGTCAGCATAAACATCATTTTCAGCAATTATTAATTACGACGTAACTCCTGCGGGCGAGTTACGCCCATAACTCTTCGCCAGCATATTAATCTTCTTTAGCAATGAGTAATTACGGCGTAACTCCTGCGGGCCAGTTACACCATAATTCTTCTAACTTGATATTCTCCAATCTCTTTTATCTATAAAAATATAGTACCCCTACTAAATAATATAGTAGTGGTACTATTCTTCATTTGGCTCATAAGTTGCTTCACTTGGCAAGGATACTAATCTCCACCACTAGAGTCTAGATGCAACTGTTCAAAAAGGAAAATGGGTTAACACAACACAAAGGCTTACAGGGTGACTCATCCTTTTAATGCAATCTTAACCAATACTAAAATTCCAGAAAAGGCGACAAAATCACGAATGCTCGTCCAAATCCATGAACGAGACACCTGTGATTGCTCAGTTACTTAACTCGAATAAGGTAAAGGTTAGGATTAATAATGATAAGTGTAGGATAAATACATGGGATGCACATTTAATTGGTGTTAAATAAAGAAACAAAACAAATAGTTTCCTAAGTCCACAATCTCCCCGTCTTTGGTTGCATTCAAATCCCATAAGGCAAAAATTGAGGGTCAAAAGTCAAGGGGTCTTCATAATACACGAGTTAATGCGTATGAAATGTAGTGTAATGCCTCATAATCTCCATAAACTAGGCAAGAACGACGCATTAACTCGGCCTTCAACATCAATGAACAAAAAATTGTGTGCTAAAATTATTTAAAATTTTGGGTAAAATCAGCACATAATCTAACCAAATAACTCGTTTCTATCTCCCTTCCCCCAACTTGAGATGTACAATGCCCACATTGTACAAATACAGACTTAAAATAGAAAGGAGAGATAGAAATAACATGGGTTTATAAGAACTACATATTTACATAAATCAATATGACTAATCATCGCCAGCTGAACAAGGCGGGAATACTACCACAATACAACATAATAAAGCTGATTTATAATTTTTTGATCAACTAAAAATAAACTAATAAACTCTTGCTTGCATTCTCTTTATTCTTTATTCCCTTTTTTTAGTGCAAGACAAGTGTACAATGAATCACAATACAAACACATATATACATAAGCATCTCCCCACTTGAGATCAACTATCTTCAAAAGCCGACTTTCATCAAATACCCTCTATCCTAACCTGCGACTTTTACCAGTGAAACCAAAATAAACCAGCAACTCCCCAATCGTAGACTAACAAAACTACAGGATAGGCTAGGCGATTGGTGTAACAAAACAACATATATTAGGTTACAAATGAAAGGAAAGGCTCAACAGGTTATACTAGGGGTATCTTGCACTAAAGATGAGTGCAACAAGGGTTTAACTAGGGGATTGACTAATTAGTGCGAAAAGTCAATATACACATACATAACATGAAATAGATGGGCTATTTAGGGTTTATCCTAAAATTTACCTTTTATCACAGCTACACTGATTACACTAGGTGCAATGCTCATTTTGGTGGTCCCGAAAAGATATACCAGGCCAAGTTCTAAAGTCTACTACAGCTACCGGCACACTCATTTTTATTGAATTTATGTGTAAAGGGAAAACGAAAAGGCTTATCCTCACATAATGGAATATAAAGGGTAGGTGTGCTTAGTAAAGTCTTAACTAGTTAAGTAATGAAAAACATGTCAAAATTTTAGTAATGAAACATTTTTTAAAAAAACCCAGAAAAATAAAGGCAAGTATAGTCAAATGGGCGTTTATTTCTAATCCATTCCCCCCTCTTGGGTCAAACTTGAGCATATAAAATTAAAATAGGAAGGGTTAGAAATGGAACAAAAAACTCCCCTAGATTTGCTCAGTAAGAGACAGCATGCTCTAAGCCATGCTCCAAGTCTGCTTCCTCGAGCAACATCCACAATCCCATCAACAGCCTGTATAGCATCCAACTAGTCCGTTTTAGAATGCTTTCTTGTAGCTTGATTACCATCCTAGCACCACTCCACGTGCATTACCTGTATAGCTGCAAGAAATACTAATACCAAAAGCAAAATCCCTGATAAAAGCACTATAGCACAAAATATACAAAATAGTACAGGAAAAAAATAAACCCAACTCACTTTCGTAGGAATCACGGTTACATTTAGTGTATGCAACAAGCCTTTTAAACCACTTGGTGGCCCAAGTGGACGAGTGAAGTCTCATGAGGGTTTCCAAAGAACATACCCACAAAGTTCATTTACCAAATGTACAAGCTTTTGTAAAAATTTCAAACTTATTTGAGGTTTGCAGGAAGGAGTTATGGCGTAACCATGGATTGGGTTATGCCGTAACCATGTGGCAAATTATTTTAAAAGTTTGATCATATCTAGTTACGGCGTAATCATGGAAAGGGTTACTTCGTAACTACATTTGTTACGGCGTAACTGAAGTGGTTAGGCCCAAACAGAAACATTTTTACCACATGAATACGAGTCGATGTGACCTCGAATTCCTTTTCCTTGCTGTGAGAACCTGCATAATCATACAAAACCAACTAAATGCAGAAAGGAAATGAACTAAACTAAAAGGATAGGTTAGGTTGTCTCCTGATAAGCACTTTTCTTTTTGAACGAGTCTTTAAGTTAGACTCAAGCCTCCATCACAGGCTATTTGGACATCTCCACACATGTCCAATCCTCTTATCATCTTGGCTCTTACACCAAGATCTACTTAACCTATACATAATTTCTCCACCTGCACACTTAACAAACCCCGTGCATTAAATGTGAATAACAATAAAACTGAGCAAAAGAAGAAGAGCACATACTAATGGCAAATACTTGACTCAGGAATACCACAAGAATAAAAACATCAAGGTTGGCAATCTCAATATTTAGACACATGTGGCATTAGAATATATTTTAAAGGTTCAAGCAATGCCCAAACTATTTTTGGTGACCCAGATCTAGTTTAGAGATATACCGCAACAAGCACTACCAAGTTACGCCATAACCAAGTCTGAGACGAATTTATTTATTTATTTATTTCACACAAAACAAGCACACAGAAAATAGAGAAGAATAGAAGGTCAAGCACATACAAACATAACACATACTTCAATCAAACAATCAAAAACCGTTCCCCGGCAACGACACCAAAAAACTTGATGCGTGATTTTCTTTAAAAGATTCTACGTGAGGTTTTACATTTATAAAACCCTAACTACCTCGACTATTCCTACGCACTAAAGAGCAGTGTACCCTATCGTGTATAGTGTAGTGATTGGTAAGTACGGGTGTCAACCCAAAGAACGGTATGTGTCTCTAATTGTTTAATTGAAATTATTTTCTACCTAAGAAAGCATTTTGAGTTTAAAAGGATTATTTGGTGGTAAGCCTTACTGTCGAAATGAGAATTGGTATAGCGGTAGACAACTAGAAAGGATGAACACATTTAATGATTATGATCTTATGTGCAATATCTAATCGCAACCTTAAAGGAGGTCTAAAATCATTAGGTCCAATTTGCAGTTGTAACCTAACCTATGTTTACTGAGTGGAATGGACTCGCAAGGATAATTAACCTATTCTCAGTTCACAGTGATTAATGGTATCCTCAAGTGATGTGTCAGAATTGTCTAAAGTGTAAGCCAACAACTAACAGGGTTGGTCATCCCGCAGTTAATTGTGCACTGGGATCTTTAGGATCATATAGTCCCTAACGCGTGCTCAACCACAGAACAAAGCTTAAAACTATACAAGCAACCAATTAAAATTGCAAGAAAGACAGAAAGATCATGAAATAATAGACAAAAGATAATTAAATAAATTAAATGCCACGAACAATATATAAAGCATACTAAATAATCATAACATCAACAATTATATTGCTATATCCAATAAGTCAAATTAGTTGACCATAAAATTTAAAGTATAATTACAAATTGTGCTAGACTAGTGCTCGTGATCCTCTAGTCGAATGCCATGGCAAACCCCGAAGGGTTTGCCCTATACCCTGTGGCACTTTCTTTCTCCCTTTTCTTGTTGTCGACAAAACCACCACACAGGAACGAATTGATCATGAATTGAATTCATATATTATATTTATAATAAAGATGAAGTTTAACACTTGTACAATATTAGCCCCTCGTCTTTATGATGTCTTTTAATTAATTATTGAAACTTCATAGCTTTTGCGCAGCTTTAGTCCCTGTGATGACTCATCATTACGGCATAACTGCATCGACCGAGTTATGCCGTAAGTCTTTTGATGTGGCATTCCATCATTTAGTATTAAAATTGGTTACGGCGTAATTACATTTAACCAATTCCGCTGTAACCCTTAGTCAGCATAAATATCATCTTCAGCAATGATTAATTATGGCGTAACTCCTACGGGCCAGTTACGCCGTAACTATTTGTCAGCATATTAATCTTCATTAGCAATGAGTAATTACGGCGTAACTCTTGCGGGCTAGTTACGTCATAATTCTTCTAACTTGATATTCTCCGATCTCTTTTATCTATAAAAAAATATAGTACCCCTACTAAATAATATAGTAGTGGTACTATCTTCATTTGGCTCAAAAGTTGCTTCCTGGAGAAATATAGTAGCCTTCTCATTAGATTTTAGTACCTCTACTAAATAAATTAGTATTGGTACTAATTTTGGCCACTTCTCGTACACTTCTGTTCTAATGCCTTTAATTACTTGAATTTGAAATATAAACGAATTAAGTACCAAATTCATATAAAAATGATATAAAACAAGGCAATAAACGCGGGAATTTGATATATAAAAGTATTAACAATTTGATGTTATCAATTATTTTTGTATTTTTATATTTTTAGGAAAGCAATTAAAATCTATGGTTTAAAAAGGATTTTGGTTTTAAGCTAATTAAACTAATAACTAAAATTAAATCTAAACTAGTGTGTGGAAACTCGTATAGGTTAAACAAACGTGTTTACTTAATCATGCATTACTCCTTAGTTTGATCCTCCTAATCCTATTGCTTGTCACTCTTGTGATGTAGTGTGTAAGTATTTCCTAATTCATGAACGAATTACACGAACCCGTAGTCTATGCAATATTTTGTTAAGACAACGCATAAGTAAGGTAGTATGAAGACTATTACAAGGCCCCTAAGAGTACATTACATGCATTAAAACACTTAAAAGGTGATCAACCATATAAGGGTAAGGTAGTATGAATATTGTTATGATGGTATCCTTTCTACACGATCATGTTTCCCTAGACGTCTTCGCAAGCAATTAAGAAGCTAGTTTTCTAGAGCTTAACGCGCACACTCATCAACAAGAAGCAATATTAAAAGGATTCACAAACTAACTTTCATGCAATCATAAGCAAACATTATAAGATCTAGCCTAGCATGTTAAAAGGAAGCAAAGAACAACTATTAATCTGACAACACATAGACATATTAAAGATTAAAGGATAAAGAACTTCACTTGATTAAAACATGGAGTTAAAGGCTGATACAAGAGGGTTTTTAAACCTTAAAATTGACCTAAAACCTGATAAAACTCGTACCCTAAGTATGACTATCGTATCCTACAAGTTCCACACTTTAAAACCCTAATTTTAAGTTTGTATATATAGAAAAACAATCGCAACCGCTTCGCTTTATAACTGTGACGCCGTTGCTCGGCCGATTCTTCTAGGGCTTCTTTAAGTCGGTTACGTTCTAACACCGTTACAATAATCCTGACGCCATTGCTTGATCGTCCTGACGCCGTCTCCACAGTCTGTATGCAGTTTTCTTCTTCGACTTTGGTATAGAGTTGTAATCTCGTCCATTTCTTTCCCAAATGAGCTCAAGTCACGTGTATTTCCTCCAAATGTCATCCAAGTGCTAAAAATATAAAAAGAAACGATTAAGCACGTATTTTAGTGATATTTGCATGATTTAAGGGGTTAAATGACCCCGAAAAGTGTATAAAATAACACTTCATCAAATACCCCTACACTTGGGAGTTGCTTGTCCTCAAGCCAATGGGCTTTTCTACTTAAACAATAGCAATATCGGGGCATTTAACTTACTCTTTAAAGAAAATTCATGGCACAACCAATTAGACCACGTAATTAAAAGCACGAAAATTATATACTAGCACCTTACAATATGTGTTTGGATTCTCTCTTTCTCTCATGTGTATAATGAATTATAACAATATAGGAAACGAAATATTAACACTCATTACTAGTCATAGCATATAAATTACCATAGGCTTGATAAAGGATCAAACATCTACCGCTGTGGCGTAAGCACCTAGAAATTACTATCAAAGAGGTCTGATGGTAGTTTTACATACATATAAAATATACTATAAAATAATATTCCACAAGAGCAATTAAGAAAATTCCCTAAGGAAAATTCACTCTCAAAAATATATAATATAATATATAATACGTATATTTAACCGGATAAATATGATCACCCGGGTCGTTTCTCCAACGACTAGTGAATTTGAAACCTTGTTTAAGCTTGGATTATGATTTGAATGAGCAAATGGATGATTTGATAATCTAAAGCAACGATTAAAATGGATAATTAAAAACAATTAAACGGAAACAAATAAAACGTGACAATTAAGCAAGTAAACTAAATTTAACCCCTAAAAATGTAAACTTAAATTCTAAACCTAAGATAGGACAAAATAAAATTTTAAGAAAATTAAAAATATTTTTTTTAGATTATTTTTGAATTTTTTATTAATTAAAAACTGTTTAATGTTAATTAAATCCTAAAAATAAAAAAAATAAAAATAATTGAAATTATATTTTTCCTAAGTAAAATAAGTAAAAAGAAAATTTTAGAAAAAGAAATAACTATTTATGGCTTTTTAGATTAAAAGATATGATAAAAAATTAAGTCCTAAAAATTTTATAAAAATTACACTAAATAAAGAAAATGTGCAGAAATTTTCTAAAAATAAAAGCCCTAATTTTTGTCTTTTACAAAAGTTTAATTAAACTAATTAAAACCTAACCCTAATTATTAATTAAAACTAAATAAAACTAATTAAAAACTAACTTAGGGACTAACTGTGTAAAAGACTTAAGGGCTAACGGGACTAAAGCCTTTAACAGGCAAGGATTAACTAAGAAACAATTGAAACAGAAAAATTACAAGATTGGTCCCTGAGGACCTAACCCGATAACAACCAAAGTCCTAATAAGCCCCTAAATAAGTTGAAGTTTACAAAGTGCTTTTTAGGAAAAACTCAAAAGAGAGAAATTGTAGAACAGCTTGAGGAGAACAACTTTAATGAAAGGACTTATATCTAAAAGCCACAAATAAGCTCAATAAGAGCTTATCTATCAGCTGACCTCAGAAAGTGGGACTTAACCCTTGGTTTTAGAAAATAAGCTATAAAAAACTCAAGATTAGCTCAAAATGTAAAAGGAAAGAAGTTCTAATGAGCTTATGATATGCTTAATCTATAAATGAAGAGAAATAAATGCTTAAACTACTTTTAAGCTACTGAAATTGATTATGAACTAAGCAAACTCAGAAATTAAGCCATTTAGCACAAAAATCAATTAAGCTAAAATTCTTAAAAAGCTATACTAAACTTTAAGCTTAAAGGAACTTATAGAACTACTTATAAACTAACTGTTTAAGCAATAAAAACAAGTAACTTAAGCTAAATCTAACAATTTTAAGAAACTACTAATTTACCTACTATTTTTGGTGCTTTTGGCTTTTTGGTGAATTTTGACAGCAAATTAAGCTAGGTAAATAAGCTAGAAAATCAAATTTAAGTCCTAATCTATATTAAGCTATACCTAGACTATAAAATACTAAAAGATGAGCTATTAAACCCTAACTTTGCTGGCTTAATTTGGTGCTTAAGTATCAGCAGTACTAACTAACTTAGTACTGCTGATGCACTTTGCACAAGTGCAAAGCTATAGTGCAGGTTTTCTAGATGGTGCAACTGCACTTGACACACTCTATTGAATGTGTCCAAACTAAATTCACTCACTCTTTAAGCCTAGAGATCCTAGGACAGAAATAAGCTAACTAATTTTAAGTCCTAAGGTACCCTGGTGCAGGAACATCCATAATAAGCCATAAATTCATTTAGACTAGGAACTAAGAACTCAAACCTTTTTTAAACTTAATTTCTTATTAAAACTCAGCTGACCAAAGTATTTTGCACAAATTTTATTTGACTTTAATTGGTCAAATTAGCTTATGCCAAACACCCCTTTATCACTATGACAGATTTGATTAAGCTACTAAATTTGAAACCTAACAAACAAAGCTATGAAACCAGTTAACTAGGAGCTTTTAAAAACTAATTTAAGCAAAGTTAAACTACTGAATTGAGCTAGAATGCAAGATCTAAGAATCTATTCTAATATTTTTGGTTTTTTATGAGTTTTATGACAAATATATGAAAAATAAAGATCTAAACTATCAAAAGCAAAAAACAGATGAACATCTAAGTTTATTAAGCTAAACTAAACACAAATAAGTACTAATAAGCTAAGAGAATAAGCAAATAAGCCATAATAATAGTATAAGCATATAATAAAAACTAAGTAGAGTTCTAAACTGACAAATTTCGAGAAGAAGGAAAAGAGACAAAGTCATACACTTGAAACCTTTAAGCTAAAACAAAAGAGTCACTCAATTAATAGCAGCTACAAGCCTCCTAGCTTATTAATAAAAGCTAGCGTGTTGAAGTCCATTGGTCTTCCATTGCAAACCATCTTCCTAGAGCTTTCCACAACAATCCATTTTTCTTAAAGATAATAATGTAGACTGATATCATAAGCTGATTAGGTTTAAGTATATTAGAGTCTAGTTGAAACCCAATTTCAGCTTATATGACTGAAAAGGGCTTATTGTGAGAGCGATAATGGATCCTTAGCTTATTTAATAGGAAAAACAAGTGAAACTTATAGCATAGGGAAAAGATCTTAAGGAGATTAAAACAACTAAAATTCATTATAATAGAAGCTTGTAAATTAAGCTGGAAAAAGGAAATTAAGCTAAAACTTAAATCTAAAGCTACAAGCTAAAATTAACTAGGTGAAAAGAAAAAAATTGTGTAAACTGTTGAGGGCTATTTATAGCTGAACAAAGAACCTTCTAGCCCCTTGCCTTCATCAATCATCCACCCTTGATCTTTCTTTCATTTTTGATCTTTGTTTTTGGCCATTGGATCACTAAGTGACCTCACACGGATTGCCAACGTGGCAATCCATGTGAGGCACACTTGTGTTTCTTCTCTGAGAGCTAGCAGTGCAAAACCAACACCTCTTTGTGCTTCTTCCATTGATGACGTGGCCTCATCTTGCGTGTGAGCTTAAGTAACCCTTGATTTGATTGATATGACCCCTCCTTAGTGTTAACGAGCTCATGAATTAACCTTCTAACCCTTTAATTCTCATTTGCCCTCTCATTTTTAATCCATGGTAAATAAATGAAGACGATGAATAGTAAATGGTCTTCGCGTGTTTCTTATAACTGAAAACGGGGTAAAAACGGTTTGAACTTTGGCCTTATGACAATACTAGCCCCTCTCATTACTTTTCCCTTTTCTAGTTATAAATAACTTTCGAAAATTGCAAGTTTAGCCCTTGTGGTTTATTTTAAAAGGGAAGTGGGCTAGTAATGGGCTTATGAATTGGGCTTTTGGGCTTACTAGATCCGGGTAAGGTTTTTTAGGGTATTTCAGGCCCAATACGGTTTTAAGGGCCCAATAAGAGGTGAGTGGTCATTTTTGGACATTTATAAAACTTGAGGGACAGGAATTAGATTATTATGAGGTTTTGTCTTGTAGTGGATTACTGCTGTTGACCATGTTGACTGGATTTGACTGCGGTCTTTGACTTTCTGGCTTTGCTTCTGTCTTTTGATCACTCTTTTATACTCTTCTGATTCTCGTGTTCGTGCTTGCCCGTTTTTGACTGTTTTCTTGTGATTTTTGATATATCCGTACCTGCATACACAAAACATAAATACAAGCATATTTTTTCCATTTTTGGTCTGTTTTGGGTTTAATTGGGTTAATTTAGGTACAAACGGATATGTGCATTTTACACTTATCAGTCACTCCCATTGATAGTGATCTTTCTACTAGTTTTTTGGAAAAATCTTTTTGTCCTCATGCTCAACAATGCTAACCGCCACTTCAAATCTATCTCTTCTAAGTCATCTTCATGGATTTGTTCAAGGTCCTCATGTACAAGTTGAGACCCGTTTGGTTGATTGGCCAAAAATACATAAATAGTGGCATCACTTAAGCTAGCAGTACTAACTTGAGTACTAGTAGTGCTAACTTGAGTGCTAGCAGGGCTAACTTGAGAGTTAGCAGTACCAACTCCATGAGCAGTATTAACTTCATTAGTACTGCTAGTAGATAACACAAAAGCCACGTTTTGGGAACTTGATCTTGAGCTTGCAGTTCTTTTAACCAGCTTAAAAAACAAGATCATTGTAAAAGTACAAGTCTGACACTACCACCTACTCCATAAATATTAATTAAGTACTTACTTTTCCTCCCGCCAATCCTAAGTTTGTATCTCAAGATTTTACTTAAGTCATATACCCGAAGGCTCTTTAAGACTTAGTCGATATTTATTAATTCCCAAAAATAAAGCGTAAAGGTTTAAGAATGCAATATAGCTCCTAGCCCTTTTCAAAAGATCAAATTGTAATCAAAGGATTAAATCCACAACGAGGCAACCAAAATTTGGCATTTATTAGTGGGACTACTTAAGCAAGCAACCATTCATGACATATACCCTAAGGCTCTTAAGACATGAATGACCAATCTTATAGCACCATATACCCGAAGCTCTTTTAAGGCACAAAATAAGACAAAAATTAAGCAACTTATTACACCTCAGTCCTTTAGAAGGCTACAACATCGGCACGCCTTCGACAAGAATTTAGCAAACATATTTGACTTCGGTAACTCCTCAGACTTTTTTAGAAGCCTAAACAGTCGGTTGTAAGCCGCAAGAATACAACAAACTTTTAATCAGTCTTCTGATTATTATTGAATTCACTTATCCATATACCCTAAGGCTCTTTAAGGAAAAGCAAAATATTTCTTTATAAGATACATATAAAATGCCAAATTAAGTATACCTGAGTGTACTCACCTAATCATAAAGGAACTAAAGATAAACTTCTATTTAGCTAGTTATTAACCAAAAACATACAACCCTATTTTAATTATAAACATTTATATTGAGATGAAACAACTAATGGGAGAAAAAAAAGTCCACAAATAAGCACTTATGAGCTTGAAAGAAAACCAACTATTCTATGTTTAATGTCATGACTGATAAATAACACTATCATGTTCACGATCTATTGCAAAAGAAATCGCAAATACATAGCACTATATAAAATCCAAACTGGCATATTTAAAATCTACTTGAGATTAGCACAAGTCCTTTATTTACAAATGAGTTCATTCTAGCATGTTTAAGAGTCTATAATAGACTAGCACAAACTATCATTATCTAATTGTTAAGGAGAAAGCTACATTATCGTTACCACGGAAAACCTAACATTAACTCTACACTATGATCGGAGTCAAAAATACTTTTATTCTACCAACGGAAAACCTACATTTTTGTCCTTAACACTTATTTTTTTTATAATTACTTCCTAAATTAAGGAACTTTAAAATTTTAAAAATTTGTTGCTATTTTTTGTGGGAAAAAACGGGTACGTGATAAACAAAACAATAAGTAGGTAACATCAAAATGCTAGATTCCCTTCCCCAATACTAAAACAAACCATTGTCCTCAATGTTTAAAGTCGGGTCTCTAAAGAAAATCTAAGCCGTTTATGAATTATCAAGATAAACGTTAATCGATAATGAAGAAAGGATTTGGACCTCCCCCAAACTAATATAACACAAAGGATGAGAGGCTCGAGTAGATACGGGATAAACAACCGGACAAGGGCCTTCTCTCTGGTGAGAGTAGGGGAAGTAGGATTGCTACTTGAAACTTCAAGGGCGGAAGGGAGGGTAAGATCAATTCCCGGTGGAATCAAAGGTGATTCCTTGACATCCTTATCGTTCTCTTCAAAGAGAGGATTTACGTCGCTAGATTTAAAATTATCATCGAATTTGAAAAGAGGATTTGAGTAAACTTGAAAATTTACTTCATGAAAATCCTTCTTAAGAGTCGAATCATCATTACCCGGTGGTAACGAATCAAGAGGAGCAAGTTCATCGGCGAACTTCTCTAAATTATCACTAGTTTTCACCGGAGAAGAACTAGGAGGAAGAGTATTAGTGGTACTACCACTAAACGGATCGTCTTTTGAAAAATCGATGATAGAAATGGCATGAACAAAATTTTTATCTTTGTTTTTCTCAGATTTATCGGCAAAGTAAACAAGTTCTTCCTTTCCTACTCTTAAAGTCAATTTTTCTTCGTACAAATCAATGAGAGCTTTTGCGGTAGAAGAAATGACGGTTCTTTGAAAACTAAAAGAGTCCCGCAGGAAATGTTCTCTTTTAAATTCTCCTCCAATGTTACAAGATTTTTATCATGAATGGTATGATAAACTAGTATACCCGGTTTGAATACTTTATCCTCGTTACCGAGAGAATTCAAGGTAACACTAGCCGACAACTCCGCAGTGAAAGGCGAGTCGGAATCTAACAAAGGAGATGGTAAAATACTTGATTCGGTAGAATCAAATGAAACGGTTAAGTCCTTTTGAAATTCATTTGGTTTGGAAAAATGAGCATTAAAATCAATCGGATTATCAAAAGTGATTCTTATTGGCATGACAATGGTATGGATTGGAATATATCTTGAAACTTCATCATCGTTTTCTTTGACCTTGATTTCTTCAACTTCTTGAGGACGAGAAAGAAGTTTTGGTTTTTGATGTAAGTAAGTTGCCAATAGACAAATTATCTTTTTCCTTATCGCAATTTGAGTCATCATTTTCTCCACCACAAAATTCAGGAAACAACGAGAAAAAACATCGGCGTCGGTCCTTTGAACAAAACTTCTCTCGGTGAGAGTAGGAAAAAAGTAGGATTGCGGGGAGATACTTGAATTTTAAGAGTAGGAGGGTGGTAAGGATCATATTCCCCCTGGTAGAATCTGTATCTCTTTCAAGATAAGCTTCAAATTCACTTTCTTCCGGTGAAGTAAGTGTGAAGGAAGAAGAAGACTTAAACTCGGCATACTTATCGTTCTCTTCAAAGAGAGGATTCATGTTGCTAGATTTAAAATTATCATCGAATTCAAAAAGAGGATTTGAGTAAACTTGAAACGTTTCTTCATGAAAATCCTTCTTAAGAGTCGAATCATCATTACCCGGTGGTAACGAATCAAGAGGAGTAAGTTCATCGGCGAACTTCTCTAAATATTCATAGTCTTCCACCGGAAGAGACAACTAGGAGGAAGAGTATTTGTGGTACTGCCACTAAACGGATTGTCTTTTGAAAAATCAATGATAGAAATGGCATGAACAAAATTCTTTTCCTTGTTTTTCTCAGATTTATCGGCATAATAAACAAGTTCTTCTTTTCCTACTCTTAAAGTCAAAGTTTCTTCATACAAATCAATGAGAGCTTTTGCGGTTCGAAGGAAGGGTCTTCCTAAAATAATAGGCACTCTAGGGTCGGGCTCAAAATTAACTACCACAAAATCCGCAAGAAAAGTGAAACCATCAACTCTAACCACAACATCCTCGGCTATGCCCATCAGATGAGTAATCGAACGATTGGCAAGCTTGAGTGTCATACGAGTAGGAGTCAATGCTTCAAGCCTAAGTTTCTTGTAGATAGAATGAGGTAAAAGGTTAATGCTAGCTCCTGAATCGGCTAAATCACTAGTCCTATTGAGTTCTTGTAAAGCACATGGGATAAGAAATTTTCCCGTATCTTTCGAGCTTCTCGAGGACTATGTTCATAATGATCGCGGAACATTCAGCATTCACAGTTGTAATGGCGATCTCTTCGAGCTTCTCTTTGTTCCTCAACAACGAGCTTAACCATTTGTTGAACTTTGGCATTTCGACAAGAGCATCTTTCAATCCAATCTCTAAACGAAGTTGCTTGAACATCTTCAAGAATCGGCTATGTTGAACACTTGGTTTATCGTTCTCTCTCACTTTCATGCATCTCGGGGTATGGAAGTTTTAGATTGTTAGAATTAGGATTTGGGAGGAATTAGGATAAGATTATCGGTTTTCTTTTTGCTTTTGGTTTTGGAATTTCAATGAAATTGATTTCTTCCCCCGAGGTGGGACAGTGCGGTATTTTCCAAAATCTGGATTTTGCACTTTTCCGTTGACGTTTATCCGGGGTTTTGTTTGGATCTCTTGAAGGAATAGAAACTAGGGTGTAGGAACTAAGAGGAGTCGACAGGTTCCTCCCAAAAGTCTTACCGCTCCTTGTGGTGATAGCTTTAAATTTGCTGACGGGGTTAGTTTAGGTTTGACATGGAAGAGTACACGGTCTTGTAGTGGACAAGCGGTGTTGTTGTTGTGTAATTTTGATAAATAACCTAGCATCAAGTTTTAAAATCATCTTGATTCTTTTGGAATCATTGTAAACTCTTTGAAAATTGTTTTGGTTTCTTTGGGAAAATTATCCAACATTCATTTGTATGTTAATCATGTTTGCATCACTAGCCTTTAGCATAACTTTCAATAATCCATTTTTGACACACCTGAATTTGTGAAAACGGGAGGTAAAGACTTGATTATACCAAAAGGTTGATTTGTTTGGTGTTGGTATGTGGGGCTTGGTAAATGGCTCCTTGATTGTCTTGGCTGGGTTTTGGTTTAACATTTATCCCAAGTTTTGATTCGAATTGAAATGGTTTCCTTGATATCGGCTTTGGTTTCCTTGGTTGTTTTGAACATTTGGTTGATTGAAACCCGGTGGTCTCATTTGGTTTGCCAAATTAGGAGGATTCCTTTGAACAAAATTGCCAACGGCTGCGGTTTGTTGAAATTGTTGGATGTTGTCATGAAAAGAGGGAAAAACTTTCCTGTTATAGGACATTGTTGAAGTTGTGATTCGAATTGATTTCAACATTGGTAACACATACTCTCCTCAAACAGCTTTGACGGGTGAGGGTGTAGTAAACAACTAAGCTTTCATTTATCATCATTTGTTTCATCTTATAGTCATCTTATCCTCACAAGAGAAGCGGCACTTTTGTCGGCATATCGAAAATGTATTATTATAAGGTGAAGAATTAGAAAGAGGAGCATCCGTACTCTACTCTTGAATCACTAGCACGACTTATGGTGTAACAAAATACTTTTGACTTGCTTTCAATAATCGCTAAACCTTCTTAAGGCATCTTGTCTAAAAAATTGCCACCCGCGGCGGAATCTAAGGCATCTTGATCGTTGGAAGTTAAAGAATTGTAAAAAGTATCGAGTTGGTGTAGTTCCGAGAAGCCATGGTGAGGACATTGACGAAGGAGTCCTTTAAAACGTTCCCATGCTTCATTGAAGGTTTCGTTTGGTTCTTGGAAAAAATTGGTGATTTTGTTTCGAAGGTAAGTTGTTTTTGATGGTGGGAAGAATTGGTTTATGAATTTTGAAACAAGGTCGTCCCATGTGAGAATTGATCTTGGAGGTTCCTTGTCTAACCAATCTCGGGCTTCACCGTCTAGAGTGAAAAAAGGAAAAAAGCAAAAGCTTAATCGAAGTGTTCGGAACTTCGGGATGTCTAAACGTTGGAAGTGACCTTATTAAAAAATCGAAGGTGATTGTGAGGGTCCTTAACTTGTCTCTAACCTGTATATTATTCTTTGCACAAGGATTGAATCAAAGGTTGGTAAGCACGAAAGTGGTAGCATTGATTGGTGGTAACAAATATAGCATCTTCATACCCTCGATGGGTGCTTGTAACATTTGGGCCATCGTTCGATTGTCGGCCATTGGAACAATGTTTTGATCGACAATTGGTTCTTCTAAATCAAAATTTTCAACAACAACCGGAAGAGTTTGTTGTTGTCGACGTCTTCGAGATTGCGAACGAGTGCGCATAAAAAGAAAAAAACTAAAAATTAAAAAGCAAAACTTTACACTAATTTTTTTTTTACAATGAATTTTAACGGTTACACGAAAGAGACTTAAACCAAATAATCAACTACTTCATGGTAGCTCTTGAAAATTGCTTTTCAAGGTGAGCCGTACTTCGTAGAGACACAAATGGCAAGTGTTAAATCTTTAGTTCGATTTGGGAACCAACAAGTTACCGGAATTTAATTATGATAAACACCTCCGTTGTGAGAATGCTATATTTTGGTATTTTTACCATTGGTGAATTTATTTCTTAATTAAAAATGGAAGATTTTTGTATTATTTTTGCGATTTTTCTATTTTTTTTTTATCTTTCTACTTATACTAAGAAGAAAGGAAAAATGTTTTTTTACTTTTTTATTTAATAATTTATTTTGGAATTATAAAACAAGAAATGAAACTTTCGAGGGTGAAAGGATCTTCAAACCAAATCAACAAACACAAAATGTAGGAATCTTAAACACTAATCCCCGGCAGCGGAGCCAAAAACTTGGTGTAAGTTTAAATACACAATAAAATATACTATAAAATAATATTCCTCAAGAGCAATTAAGAAAATTCCCTGAGGAAGATTCACTCTTAAAAATATATATAATATAATATATAATACGTATATTAAACCGAGCAAATATGATCACCCGGGTCGTTTCCCCAACGACTAGTAAAATTGAATCCTCGTTTAAATCCGGATTATGATTTGAATAAGCAAATGGATGATTTGATAATCTAAAGCAACAACTAAAATGGACAATTAAAAACAATTAAACTAAAACGGGAAACAAATAAAACGCAACACTTAAGCAATTAGACTAAAATTAAATCCTAAGATTGCAAAC
>BQNB010031756.1:2198-53717 GCA_026074375.1 Tanacetum coccineum | reverse complement strand
GGTGTCATATGTGTGAAATTGAGGGGGAGCCAAAGAAAAAGTTCCATTAATTCATGCTATGCAGGTGTTAACATTTTTCTCCCTACAAAACTTCTTTATGTCTCAAAATTGGTATGAAAATACTAAGAGATTAGTGTAGTATACATGATATCATAACACAAGCAATAGATGATGGGTTGGCTAATTATCTTAGAGAGAGAAAGTTGTCTTTTTAGAGAGAGAAAGTGCAAGTGTATGTGTTAGCATGAAATGAACAACCAACCCCTTCACATGGGTGGGAAGGGGTATATATACAAGTATTCTTTCTAACTACGAGCTATGCTATACTAATGATACTCGGGGGTGACCGAGTCTTTTTCATAATCCTAACAAAATGCAAACTAGAAATAAGCCCTATGGATAAGCTGTTAAAATAAGCGAATAAGATTTATAAGCAAAACTGCAAACTAGGTATATAAACCAAATGGCCCAAGGGTCTTATGAAAAAGACCCAAGGGCGCAGTGGTAGGGAGTGTGGCTGTTAAGGTTGAGGTCTTGGGTTCGAGACCTCCCTATACGGCCCATTCCTTACCATTTTTTTATGCCAATTTTTTTTGAAAAAGCTAGATATTATGAAAATAAGCGACTTTAACAAAAGGAATTTTTCTAAAGACCTTAAATAAGCTGGAAATGAGCTTAAATGAGTGACAGATTAGCTTGAAAAGCCTATAAGCTTTTAAAATCAACTCAAACAGCCAATAAGCTAAAACAAGCTCAATCTTAGACTAAATAAGCTACAAACACCTTGAACCTAACCTAATAAGCAAATTCAGACTAAAATTAAGCACCTAATTAAGCTGAGAAGCAAAGAACTCAATTAAGCTTATAAACCAAAACTGCTACCAAACAGTCCAACAAGCACTTTTCAAGCTAAAAATTAAGCCACTTAAACTAAAAGCTAAGACCTAAAACCTTGAAACAGTTAAAGCCTATACTACTAACTTCTAGAATAAGCAAAACTTAAGCATTATAACCTACTAAATAAGCTAGAAAAGTAATAAGAAAATGGCAGCCTACACTATTTATTTTTGGACTTAATGACTTTTAACTAAACTGATAGAGCTTTTTAGAACTAAATAAGCAATGAGAAACCTAATAAACTAAAAATAGATATTACCCTAGACCTAATAAGCACTAGTGAATAAAAATAAGCAAATTAAATAAGCTGAAAACTACTCTAAAAAGCCTAAAACAGCAGACCTCTAAGAGGAAAATTAAGGACTTATGACTAACTTTAGGCTAACATTTAAGGACTTATAGGAACTTAGAATAGGCTGACAACTGAAAATAGATTAAGACTAATAAGCTAACAGTACAAATAAGCAAGAATTGAGTAAATTTGGCAAAGAAATAAGCTAGAAAAAGATGGTTGCAAAAGCTTGGCAGACTACATTAGTGCTTTTGGCTTTTTTGGTTTAAAAGACTAATTGCAGGCTAACATTTAAGATTCAAAGACATTTTTAACAAACTAAAAAAAACTAGAAACAAATTAAGATTGGACTATAGTAAGCTGAAAATAATCAAATTTAACCAAGGAAATACTAGAATCTGACCACAAAAGATTTGCAAGATGAGACTTCTAAGAACAGACCAACAAACTTGACTGAATTTTTAGCTAAATCATTTAAAAGGCTATTACAAGGACAAATGACTCAAGACAGATGTACATTGAGACAAATGCAACAAAGTTTGAGCTTAAAAAAATACTTCAAGTAGACTTTTACAAAGATTATCAAATAAGCAGCTTAAAAGTAAATTGGACTAGCAGACTTGGATTTCAAATGAAACAACTACCAAACTAAACAATGCTTATCTTAAGCTTAAGAAAACTACTAATGAGGACTAATTTGAGCTTATGAAAACTGAATTAAACACCTAAAACAGTTTACACCATTTTTGACCCGTTTTGAACCCTTGTGCCAAACACTCCTTTAAAACTATAAAACAGATTTTTAAGCTAAAACAGAATAAGACTTGCATCAAACTAAATCAAATAAGCATAATAAAGACAAAATAAGCATTTAAAAAGCAAAATAAGCACAAATTAAGCAATAAATAAGCAGATGCATAAAATGGACTTGAAAATGAAATTTAGAACTTACAAAAGGTCCTTTTGCTTTTGTCAAGAATCTTAAACCCCCAAATTACTTTCTAATCTAACCTATAGCTTCCCATGAAGCTCTAAACCCATAAGCTCATCCAATTCAAGCTTATTATCCAAAAAAGGCTGAAATACCAAATCTTGAGTAATGAAACAGTAACTTACATAAAACCTTTTTGAAAACCTTAAATGAGTCTAAGATGGTTTTATAAGCTTATAAGAGCTTATAAATAAGACTTGTAAACAGTTTAAAACTGAAATGCACAAAAGAGCTTAAAAGGACAGATTTTCATAAAACATAAATTTCATTCAAAACATTAAAAGATTACAAGGCTTTTGAAAGTAAAATGACAGAATTTAATTGGCATAAAAACACTAAGGGCCCGTTTGGTTTAAGGGGTTTCTTTGGGTTTTGGATTGAAAACTTGAAAAGAGTTGTTTGGTTACTTTTTTGGAATTTGGGTTTGGATTCTAAACCTAAATATAAGGGGTTGTGTAAAAGTTAGGGTTGTTGGTGGTTTTTATGACAAATGTGGGCCCAAGTGTAATCTCCTCCTCATATTTTATTTTATATCCCCTAATTATTAATATAAATAAATTTTAATTCGTATTTTAATAAATAATATTTTTTTAAATAATATTTTCTCTCTCCTAACTCAAATCTAAATCCAAATCCTAAACCAAATTTAAATCCAAATCCAAATCTTAATCCTAAACCCTCCTACAAACCAAACGGGCCCTAAAAGTAAAATTATACTACTCCTAAAATTATACTAGACTCCTTTCAACTGTTGAAATAAGCTCTCTATTTATAGCTGAATAGAGAGGTTTGAGTTGTACTTCTTGTGCTTGTTGTGTTTGTTGTGAGAGATGCTTCAAAGTCTTCAATCTCAGCCCTCCATCTTTCTTGTTCACCAAGCTCAAAAATCATAGGCCTTGATTAAGTATCCAAGTCCCATCCACCAATGATATATCCTAGGATTGCCAAGGTGGCAAATCCTTTGACTTATTGCTGAGGTGGGGTTTAAGGGTTTTTGTCATGGTGCAGGGGTGAGTGAAAGTGATAGATGAATAGTGTAGGGTTTTGGGTTTGGCGGGAAAGAGTTGTTCTGTGTTTGTGTTACAACGAGTGTTAGGGGTAAGGGATGAGTGGTGTAAAGGGGTTTAAGGTGTAGGGGGTGAATGTGTTAGTGGTTAGGGACTAACATTGTTAATTCTTAAGGACTGGCAGTGTTAGTCCTTAGGGACTAACGATGCAAAAGAGGGTTAAGGGTGTAAGGTTAACAATGTTAAGTGTGTATTGGGCTTATATTTGGGCCGGTTTATGGTTTAATGGACTTAGGTCTTTTATAAAACTTTAAGGCTTATGATATGAGCTTAATGGGTTGACCCGACCCATTAGATGGGTGCGGGTTGGCCCATTTAACATTTCTTTGATATCTGTTTCGTCTTTGACTTTTGACTTTTGACTTTGACTTGGTTGACTTTGACTTTGACTTTGACTTTTTAACTTTTCATGCTCTTTCTATTCCCATGCTCGGTTTTGTCTGTTTTGCCTTAATTTTCGTCCTTTTGTGAATATCCGATACCTACACAGTAAATAACACAAAACAAGCATATTTTTGGCATTTTATGTCCGTTTTTGGTCATTTAGGCTCGTTTTATTAGGTAAAATGTATGTGTATTTAAGCACATACCAGTCCTTCCCAATGAAAAGAACTGAGCAAGGAAACGAGTAGTAAGATCCTCCCATGTGGAGATGGATCCTGCTGGAATACATTCAAGCCAATTGCTAGCTTAATTGCGAAGGGAAAATTGAAGTAAACGCAGGCGCGTTCTTTCCCTATTTGCACCGTCTAGTGAGTTCTAAATTAACTACGGGAGAACAAAGTTCATCATGAACAATTTCTTCCTATTTATTTAATTCTAGGTAACCAATCTAATGATATTTCTAGTTACGACACTTATTTTTCCAAGCTTAATTCTTATTTTATTAACTATAATCTTTCTGTTTAGCAAATATTACTTTTAGCATATTGACACATATTTATTTAACACTTAGCACATAATTTATATTCTAAACAATTTAGAAAGAAGTTATACATTTGCCAATGATGTTCTTGCTTCAATAACTTATGAGAATAATGTCACCTTCAATGTATCCTTTGTATGTAGACACTATCTTTTGATAACTCATCATGAGTAAAGAGCAAACATAATCTTTAATTCACTTGTCGAGTTCCAAAAATTATCTCCAAGCATATCTACTTAAATATAAGAATTTAAACATTTGGTCCCCAATATCTCATGGGTCTGAAATCGTTAGTGTCAAACATCCTTTGCATATTTTGCATTTGATTTGGATGTATATAGGGTGGATACATTCCTCATGGAATGTAGTTTGGTTGTTGTGAATAATTCCACATCGTGGAAAATGTATTGGAGTAATTTTGTATATCTTAATTTATCCTAGGTTGTGGTGTTTTAGACCGAGGGTGAGAATTATTAGTTTTTTTTAGGATGAGTTTTTGATCTCATTTTGGATTTAGTAAATCCGACTCCGGGTTTTAAGGAAGGTTTATAAAAGCTTTTTACTTCATCGTTGCTTGCAACGGGAACTTTAATATTGTTTACAAGTATATATTTAGGTTTTGGGCTTGAATTTAATTCTACTAATTTTTCTTTAGGTTCAAGCTCTTATGATTTTACAAAATTTACTTGTTGATGTTTCAGTCGAATTAAATCCTATGTCTCCAGATGGTTTTTGAAGACTTAACATTTTCTTAAGTGAGTGAGTACTTTTATTAAATTGATTAAGCTTAGAGATTTCCTCTTTAAGTTTTTTATTTTCATATTTATGGTCTTGACACGTTTTACATTCTTCATTAGTTTCTTTACCTTTTTCTAATTTAGATAATTTATTTTTCAATTCAAGTACTTCATTTTTTAGCCGACTTTTAATTAGTTTTAGTGATTTATTTTTAGCCATGACTTTTAGACCTACTTTGCATAATCGATTATACTCACTATATAAGTCTTTTCCATCTAATGACGATAACTCATCAGTAAAAAATTCGGTTTCGGAAAGTACCTCATTAGATGCTTAAACCATAAGACAATTTTCGTCTTTAGTCTTTACTTCTTTATCTTCATCGCTATCACTCCATGTTCCTCCAACGAATGCTCTTTGATTATAGTTTCTTGGTGCGTTTAGGAGGAGCATTCTCCGATGAGATGATTTGGATCTCCACATTAAAGCATTTTCTCTTGTTTTTGCCATTCTTGTCATCTTTACTCCTTTGGAATGACTTTCATTCATCGTGTGGTTGTCTTACAAATCTTTCTCGTCTTTTGAAAAGTTTCTTGAAGTCTCTTACTATCTAAGTCTTTTAGACCTACTTTGCATAATCGATTATACTCACTATTTAAGTCTTTTCCATCTAACGACGATAACTCATCAGTAAAAAATTCGGTTTCGGAAAGTACCTCATTAGATGCTTGAACCATAAGACAACTTTCGTCTTTAGTCTTTACTTTTTTTATCTTCATCGCTATCACTCCATGTTCCTCCAACGAAAGCTCTTTTATTATAGTTTCTTGGTGGTTTTGGGCATTCTCCGATGAGATGATTTGGATCTCCACATCTAAAGCATTTTCTTTTGTTTTTGCCATTCTTGTCATCTTTACTCATTTGGATGATTTCTTCACTCGTGTGGTTGTCTTACAAATCTTTCTCGTCTTTTGAAAATTTTTTTGAAGTCTCTTACGGCCATGGCGTATTCTTCATCTTCACTATCGAAGGTTGAACTAACTTCATCACTAGATTCCTTTTTCGCCTTTAAGGCAAGAGATATACTTTGTTCTCTTTTTTCCTTTGACCATTTAGGAATCTTTCTTAATTATAACTTTATAAACTTTCAAATTTTCAATAAGTTCGTCAAGTGATAGTGATGTCAAATCCTTCGACTCTTTAATAGCCGTAACCTTTGCGCGCCATTGAATGAAGTGCCCTAAGAAATTTCCTAACTTAGTTCTTGCTAGAAAAACATTCATCAAGTGCTTTTAGGTTGTTTAATAATTGTTGTTAATCAGCAAAAGCATTATCTATTGATTCCTCTTCCGGAATCGTAAATTGTTCATATTGTTGAACAAGAAGATCTATTTTATTATCTTTGACTTGACTATTACCTTGGTGAGTGATTAATAAAGTATCCCAAATTTCTTTTGCGGTTTTACACATAAAAATTCTTTGATATTCTTTACGTGGTAAAGCATTGTAAATCACCATTTTAGCTTCATTATTTTTAGCTAGTTTCTTTTTAAGATCATCGTTTTGTTTTTCAAATGGTATAATTTCATCCTTTTTAGTTTCGGGATTATTTTTCATAGGTGGAAAATCACCAAAGGTAATAACATGCCAAAGATCTAGATCTTTTGATTTCACATAAGTTTTGAATCTATTTTTCCAATAAATAAATCAATCACTTTCAAATAGTGGTGGTCTTTGCATAGATTGCCCTTCTAAATATTTTTCCGATTCCATATATCGATTCAAGTTTTAAAATACAATTTATTTTAAATATCTTGTTTGACGTGGCTCTTGATACCAATTATGGAAAACTAGAAGGGAGTTGAATAGTTTACCGCTTTTTAAATTAATGTTATGTTTGTTTATAAAAACTTAGATTCGATTTTATGTGATATCAATATGTGCACAATTTGAACAATGCAAGTAAGTAAATAAGTAAAACAAGATAAATAAGTATGCAAGACAAGAGATAAGAGTTAGAAAGATCAAACCACAACACAAGGATTTATAGTGGTTCGGTAACGAAGCTCCTCTTCGCCCTACTCCACTCCCCAAGTACCCATGATAACGCTCAAATTGAGTATGTTTTGGGAGCGTTATTCATGCTTTTGTATTAGTTATTTGGTCAGTTACCAATGGTTTTATTACTCGTTTATGTTGAAATACGCTTTCTAGTGTAATTGCAGCCAAATACAGGAAAACAAGAAAAGAAGAGACAAACATGCGGATATTATCGCAAGTACGAAGAATCCCATGTCAAGATCAAGTGCGGAAGCATCTCAAAGAAGAAGAAATCTAATTACTCAAGCTTCCAAGACCTGAGATCGAGTTATAATAGAGATATGGTGAAGTACAAAGGCCCACGGCCAAGCACAACTCAAGCAAGAGCATTAAACAAGAAATCCAACAAAAAGATTCCACTAGCGACCTCCCAGCCGCCTGGCTGGAGAGTCTACCGCCCGGCAGAAGGAGTGCCGCCTGGCAGGAGGCCTTGCCGTCCGGCTCTTGGATCCCACATTTTTCATTTCACTCTAGAAGAAACCTGGATAACCAAGAAGGATCTAGACCCTCTAAAGCGACTTTGGACACCCCTTTAGACCCTGGAACCGACATAAAATAGTAGTATAAATAGGAGACCCCTATGCCTTATTTTAACACACACCTCACTATTCTCCAACCTTAAATCCTAATCCTCATAGCCACCACTCTTCTCCAAAGTCATCTAAGTCCAGGAAAGTCAAGAAGAAGCTCCAGGAAAGCCAAGAAGGAGGAAGGATCCCTCTAAGTCACAAGTTTGTCATTTCCTAGTTTATATCCCTTTAAGCTTTTGCAATACTTTTATAAGAACTCTCATTATGTTTATGAATGCATTATTTTCTGGAATTATGTCTTTATTTAATATGAGTGGCTAGTCCCTTTATGTGATTGGTTAGATAATGTTTGTGGTATGAAGATTCGATTATGATAGTGTGGCATGTTAACTCAATTTCAAGCTAAGTCTTAGATAAATTTGTTCTTATGTTCTAAAGTGGCATAGTTTTATCAACCGAATTGTTTGTTAAGAATATCATAGGTGGAAAGGGATATTGTTTATCAATCAATTGTCGCAGTTTTTGTTCTATGATTGCTACCTTTTGTCTTGAACCATTTTCTTAAGCGGTTTTAAATCTAACTAGGAACATAATAATTGATCTCTATGGTATGTGAAACGAACTGCGAATCAAACTCATAGAGGTTGTCTTAGTCTCGAATTGATTGATTGTGCCTAATGCTTGTTTTTGTCACTTGGAGTCTTGACGAAGGCAAAAGGTTTTAAAAAAACAATAGATTGGATAATTTCCAATTATTTTAATCAACTTGTTAGTATTTGCCACCTTCATATCGAATCGGATTCCCAAACTGAATCCAACCAAGTACATCTATTTATTATCAAATTACTTTTATCATTACCGCCTGCTCGAAATGAGCATGTGAATGTCGTATTCACACGCAGTGGTAAGACCTATAACCTACCAGCTAACCCAAATACCAAAACTGCCGTCTTCCTTGACGATACTGAAGAAGAGCAGCAGAAGTCGAAAAAGAGGAGATACTGTACCCAAGAAACAACTCAATACTGATACACCGCCACTCAAAACTTATAAGCTAAAATTCAAATCACAATGCTTAAACAAAGAAAAAATAGAGGCACGATATGCCAAGTTTTTAGACATGATCAAAGAAGTAAGGATCAACGTACCCCTCGTTGACGTCCTGGCAGGCATGCCTAATTATGGCAAATTCTTAAAAGATCTTGTAAGCAACAAAAGTAAGAGTGAACATTTCTTGTGCGCTTTCTTAACTAAGGAGTGCTCAGCAATTCTTCAAAACAAGATCCCACCGAAGCATGGAGACCCCAGAAGTTTTCTAATCCCTTGCAAACTTGCAAACTCAGATGAATAATCTTGCCTTGCCGATTTGGCGCAAAAAAAGTATTAATTTGATGCCGTATTCACTTACGCTTGCCACTTTATGGACAACGCTAGAAACCCACAAAGATGAGTATGGCTAGCAATTCCATATTACTAGTACCCTATGGGGAGTTGTGAGAATTTGCTCGTTCAGTTGGAAAATTCGTGTTCCCCTGAAAGATTTCGTTATCCTGCAAAGGGGAGGAGATGATAGAGTTCCCTCTATTTTTGAAGACCGTTCTTGCATACCGCTGATGCCATCATAAGAGTTAAGAACAAAGAACTCAATTTAGGAATTGGAGAAAATAGAGCAACCTTTCATCGATAAAGCTATGCAGCATTCTCACGTGAATGATGACACATGCTTCCGCATGGATGTTATCGATGAAATAACTGAGGAAGAACTTGATCCTCTGCTCGAAGATTCTAAATCCGTTCCAATATACATTAGAAAAGTTAGTGAACATTCTCGACAATGGGAATTCGATGAATTCATGTCAGGGAATGTTCAAGAGGATGAAGTCAAAGATGATTTTGAGGAGTTACCACCAAAAGATGAACTAAGAATCAGGACATCTATCCAAGATCCACCAACTGATTTTGAGATGAAACCTCTTCCAAAACATCTGGAATATGCCTTTCTGGAGGAAAATTCTTTTCTCCCAGTAGTCATATCAGCTTTACTCGAACATAATGAAAAGGAACGACTTGTTTCAGTTCTCAAAAACCATAAAGAAGCATTCGCTTGGAAAACATCCGATATTCCAGGGATTAGCCCTTCCTTTTGCAAACACAAAATCAATTTTGAGGACGATGTCAAAACCAGTATTCAAAGACAAACGCCGACTTAACCCAAACATGAAAGAAGTCGTTTAAAATAGATTATCAAACTTCTAGACGCAGGTATCATCTATGCCATCGAAGATAGCCCTTGGGTAAGTCCGATGCATTGCGTACCCAAAAAAGGAGGAATGACTATTGTGAAAAATGATAAACAACGATTGGCTGTTCCTAACACGGAACAGTAATAGGATGGCGTGTTTGTATCGACTACCGTAAGTTGAACGAAGCCACCCGAAAGGATCATTTTCCTTTACCCTTCATGGATCAAATGCTGGAAAGATTAGCCGGGAACAAGTTCTTTTGTTTTCTTGACGGATTTTCCATATATTTTCAAATTCCTATCGAACAGCCGATCAGGGAAAAGACACTTTCACTTGTCCCCCCCCCCCTTATGGAACCTACGCTACAAGCGTATGCCCTTTTGGTTTTGCGCAAATGCCGCAAACTTTTTAAAGGTGCATGATTGCAATTTTTTAGGATATGCTCGAAAACCTCCAAAGTCTTAATGGATGATTTCTTAATGTTTTGGAGTTTAATTTGAATCATGCTTAAATAATCTCAGAGCAGATGGCTAATTCGATGAAAGCAGACACCTAGTTCTAACTGGGAGAAGTGGTCACTTCCGGGGGGGTTGACGATGGAAATGTGGTCGGGACACAAGTGTCCTGTAAAGGGGATTAGAGGTCGATAAAGAAAAAATCGACGTGATGCTAAGTTACCAACCCACTAACGTCAAAATACGTTAGAAGTTTTTTTAGGACATGTCTGATTCTTACCGACGATTTATAACAGATTTTTCCAAAATCTCTCGACCCTGACAAAACTTCTCAAAAAGACTCAGTCTTTAACCTTCGGATGAAGAGTGCAATAAGGCATTCGAAAATCTCAAAAAAGTTAAACGAACGCACCTATTTTGGTTTCACCAAATTGTCGCTACCGTTTGAACTTATGTGCGGGGCAAGAATTTTGCCGTAGGGTGCAAGTACTAGGCCAAAACGAAGAAAACATTTTCGACCCATCTACTTGCTAGCAAAACTCTGAATACGCACAAACAAAACTATCGATGACCGAAAAAGAGTTCTCGCCGTAGTTTTTTGCATTCGAAAAGTTTCGTCATACCCTAGTTCTCTCAAAAAAACAGTTGTGTTGTTTACGGATTCACGCCGCCAATAAAATTATTTTATTGTCGAAACAAGATGCCAAACCGCATCTTATACGCTGGATTTTACTGCTTCAAGAATTCGATATCGAAATCAAAAATAAAAAGGGAGCAGAAAACGTTGCAGCAGATCACTTATCGCGACTTGAGAGACCCAATCTTAAAGAACTCAAGGACGAGGAAATAAATGACGAGTTCCCTGATGAGTTTCTCATGAGTATCGAAACCGACGAGGAAGAGAGCTCGTAGTTTGCCGACTTTGCTAACTACCTAGTTAGAGGAATTCTAAGAAAAGGATTAACCTACGCTCAGCGTTGTAAGTTCTTTTCAGAACTTAAGCATTATTTCTGGGACGAACCATATCTATTTAAAGCATGCCCCAATGGCATGATCAGAAGATGTGTTCACGGTTCGAAAACTCGAAAAATTCTAGATGAATGTCATCATGGACCCACTAGGGGACATTATGGACCATCGATTACCGCAAAGAAAGTTTTTGATGCTGGATTCTATTGGCCAACCATATTCAAAGAAGCACAGACTCTGGTATAAAATGGTGACGCTACCAATGTTCTGGTAGCATTTCACGAAGAGACGAGATGCCTTTGAACAACATCCAAGTTAGTGAAATTTTCGACATATGGGGAATTGATTTCATGGGACCTTTTCCGAAATCCCATAAGTTCGAATACATTCTTGTCGCAATTGACTACGTGTCCAAATGGGCAGAAGCCGAAGCTTTACCCACTAACGACGCACGAGTTGTAGTCAATTTCTTGAAAAAGCTTTTCTCTCGTTTTGGAATTCCGAAAGCTTTAATTAAGATAGTGGAACTACTTTTGTAATTGTAAAATGGAGAAAATCTTGAAAAAGTATAGAGTACATCATCGTATAGCCACATTTATCATCTACAAACCAGTGGTGTTATCCCACTAATTTAATCCATTACACAACACTAATCTTTACCAATAAGGTAGAAAATAAGAAGAAAATTTAGAGAGAGAAAGTAGAGAGAGAAACAAAGATAGAATGTTAGATTAGAGAGTTGGTGGATTACAAGTGAATGAAAAAGTAACCAACACCCTTCACCAAGTGTGGTGAAGGGATATTTATACCCATGCCTTGCTAGGTGGCGTATGGGCTTGTAATCTTAGGTCGGGCTTGGCATAACTTGGGTTTTGAGCCCAAAACATGGACAATATGAGATTACAATCCAAGCTCGTTGAACCTGACTAGCCTATTACAATACAAGACCTATTTTGACTTTTTAAGACCGATAACATTCTTGTTGGACCTAGTATTAATATAAGGAGAACAATTCCCCCATGTTGAGGTCTATTTTTTCAAATACTCCTTGTACCACCGATGACATTGAATATATGACGTTTGCGTTATTCTTTGCCTTGTTATGGGTCTTGTCTTGTTTGTAATGGTTTGTTTCATCCATGCTTTCGATCTATGATTTTAAGTTCTTGAGATCGTTATCTTGCTTCATTCATTTGACTTGATCATCTTCTGATTTGACTTCCTTGATCAACTTGATGCTTTGACCAACATGCTCATAATATGTTACATTTCTTGTTTGTCATTTGTGTTTATAAGGTATAACCAATCTCCCCATGTGTTCTGTATTTGACATTGTGGCTCCTTTGTTGGTGGGGAAGTTTTAAGCAACTATCTTGACAGTTAAATGATTGACTTTGAAAGCTTGAGTATGAGCATGTGGGGTTATGAACCTGACTTGCTGGAATGAGGTCTGCAACACGTCGTCTAAACCTGTAATAAGACAGTTAGCAAGAAAAGATGAATATGGCTTTGTCATTCATCTTGATCTGCGGTTGCATTAAACCTCCGGTTTCCATTTTATAGTATAATTCACTATTACCTGTGATCAGGTAGATTCTCGCAAAGAAATCTCCTTGACAGGGTTTAAAGCTAAGGCGTAGGATCTCTAACATATGTATTAAGATTCACCATGCTGCTAGTTTCATTACCGGACGGCTCAAAGCAACAACACGGTAAGAGGTAAATCAGATAGTTACTATCTTTTGATTTAGTCGTCAATTCATTTTCTGGGACCAAAATTGATACCAGTTATCACAAAGTCGATTTATATAGAATCTTGCAAGTCACCTTCCATGAGCTTGTTGATGTTGGCTCAGAAAGGATTTCCATCTTCATGTTCGAATTACTTAAGTATCGACTCGGATGTTTTGGCAAGATCTCATGAATAAGGCTTAGGACTCTTTGTTTACAACTTGTGGATCTTTGTAGTGTTCAAACAAGTGTATTTTGACATTGTGTCCTAATGAGATTTATAATTTGATCTCTCTTGGCTCTAAACTCGATTTGTGCATTTTGGTTTTAGTAATCCGAGGCTGGAGCAGGACTGCCACCTATTCAACTATCACCAATCTCGGGAGTGAGTGTCAGTAGATACGTGGCGTATCTCCGGTGGACAAATGAGACAAGTTTCTTTTGAGGAGAAACCCAAAAATGGCTGGGATGGGTTGTGCATTTGCATCACTGGGTCCATGATGTCGTCTGCAATATCAACAATCATATTTGGGATTTTAATTGATTGTGAATTGACCGGTTATCTGCCTAAGTTGTAGTGGAGGGCTTCTTTCTTTTCTCCCTTTATACTTACAATTCTTTTTCATTACTTCTACCCCTTCATAATGTTACCAAGACGTTCATTTCATAAACCACCTTGTTGTGATTTGTTCCAGTGTTAGCTCATTCTCTTGTTGGATTTTCTTATACACAATTCTTCTCCATTTCTACTATGGACTTGCTATTTCTAACTATGGAGTGTCTTGGTTGATCCTTGGTTCTGGTTGGATCGTAGACTTAGTCCTACCTACCACCTTATGACTTAGAATCGTCGTGAATATTGTTTGGTGATTAGTATGAGATGAACATAAAATCCATTTTTGGACATTGTATTTTCAAATACTTCCCTACACATGTGCTCCGAGATTCGAAATTGTTTAGCACATGAAGGAAAGAGTTGCACTTAGAGTCTTAAAGATCACATTCGTTTATATTTTAATCACATTTTCTCCCTTTTTTTAAATAATAAAAACACTTAGTATTTGAAATACCAATTGATTAAAATTTATGACATGAAAAATTCCATGGGGAGAAAAATTATACTACGATATTGCATGAATTCATTTTCTGAATAGCTCCCCTTCAACAGTATATGTGGGATACCAATATTTATTAAAACTTGACATAGAAATGAAAAATTGATATGACACCACAAAATGTTGTAGACGGAGTGAGATGCCATGGCGAACATTGTATATTATTAATTGACATTTAAGTTTCCACATTTAATTTCACAAAAAATGTGTTTTGGATACATAAAATTGACATTTATGAGATGTACCCAAAACATTAAAAGGCTTTGTGTTAAAAAGATCCCCCTCAGAAATTGATTCACATAAAATGACATTCTACGTACTACAATTCTTTGAAAAATTAATTAGTGGAAGAGAGTGTTGAACACACAATTATAACAAATACCACTTTTATGGAAAAAATACTCACAAAAATTATACATGTAGACAATTTTGACATTGAAAGTTCTTTTTGAAAAATTGTGTTCAACGATTTTAAAAACACATGATAGAAGACTTCTATTCTATTTCTAGAGTACGCGCACTTGAAGCGTTACACTTCCTATTACTTTCGAAAACCGAGTTGATGCCACTGAAAATGTACATAAGTCATTGAGAAAAATTTAGAAATGACATGTTTTGAAAGCGTTTGAAACTCCTGTTCGAACTTCATTTACACGCCCGTGTCGATGTTAATCAACATTTCTAGGTACGTAAATGTTATCGATTCCAAGAGACATGTCGAGAAGATTCTTTTTTTTTTGGTATTTTTGAAATTTTTCTGATTTTATATTTTGTTTTTCTAGGTTTTATATTTTTCTATTTTCTTTTTGTTGGTTTTATATTTTTGTATTTTCTTTTTCAAAAATTTTATAAATAAAAAATAAAGAGAGAATAAAAATATTTACAAATTGATGTTTGATGGATCAAGCAGATTCATTTGCCAGAACCTCCAGTTCATCTGGAGTCAAACATCTCATACCGAGTCGTCTGACAAGATACTTAAACCTATCTTCCGATAAAGCTTTAGTGAACAAGTCAGCTAGCTGGTATTCAGTTCCGACAAAGAATAATTCAACAATACCATTTTCAACCTGTTCCTTTATGAAGTGATATCTGACATCGATGTGCTTGGTACGGGAATGCTGGACTAGATTGCACGAGATGGCTATGGCTGCCTTTGAGTCACAATACATAGGTATTTTATCAAAGTGGAAGCCATAATCTGTGAGCTGAGTTCTCAACCATAGAACTTGTGCGCTGCTCGCAGAATAAAAGACAACATTACTCGGCTTCTGCTGGGAGACATTGAGGGTGCAGTACTGCTTTTTGGTGACCAGCTGACTAACTTATCACCACCTAGAAATTGTACTCACAAGATGTATCTTACGTGAATCGAGGACAGCCCGCGGTGAAATCCGAATTGAAAAGTAATTAGTTCAAAACGGTGTCCTTCGGATACCAAAAGATCCCTATGCTATGGAGTCTTTTTTAAGGGTACCAATAGATCCGTTTTACGCAGTGATTGTTTTCAGTCGTTTCGGCTTGATTGCTAGCACTATAACATGTTGCATGTACATTATCTGGTCTACTGGATGTTAAGTACATGCGTGCTCTGACGAATACTATGATATTTCGTTTGTCGACGGAGTACCACACAAGGTCAGCATCAAGGTGTTTGTAGCCTTTGGAGTACAATGCTATCACATAGGTCATGCATGCTTTTTAAGTATCTCTTGAGCATACTTAGCTTGGTTTATAAAAGATCACGAGGGGATTGGTGGTTCATAGTCAAACATGGTTATCCATCCGGATATGTTGAATTATATGACAAACATGGAGGAAGTTTCATTGTTAACGGACACCGTGTTAAACTTTACCACGATGAGGAGTAGTTAAATAAACTTACCACAGAAGAGATTCACCTCATGTTTGAGGAAGGAAGAATGAAAAAGTATTCATTCATTGCCACCGTTTCTAGCGAACTACCGTGAAACCATGCCATGGGGATCAGATAAACCGTACATTTATAGTGTCGTGGAAAACACGTGTAACGAAGCTAAGTTGTCTAATTTAGACAAAACTGGGAAAGGAATAGTGATCGAGAATATTTTGTTGTCCCAGAGAAGGGTTATCACTGAAAAGAATGAAAGAAAGCAACCGAGTTCAGTTGACGACCTCACTTAAAAAATCAAGCGCTTCTCGGGAGGCAACTCGTGTATTTAAGTTAATTAGTAAAAAAATCGTCCGGCCCCGTAATAAAAGTTAAGGTGTGGGGGTGCGACAATCAAAAATATATTTATATTTTTGTTTGCATTTCTTTTGTATTTCAGGTTCTTGCAGGGAATTGTCAACTTGGCAGCTAAAGTTACTTCAGCACAGTGCATGGAACCTAGTTTTTTTCTTATTTCATTTCAGTTTTTGCCCATTTTTCCGCATATAAGGGCAATGTAAATGTAAGTGTTGCGTAGGGGGGGGTGGGAAGATTAGGGAAAGCGTGGAGTTGTTGTTTTTTTTATGCTAACTAAATAATTGTTTGCCTGGTTAGTCTAGTTATTTCTCATCAAATAATAAATTAAGATGTTCCCAGTAAGAAGTGTATACACATGATAAGAAACCGATCAGAATAACATCAGTTTGTTTTTAAAATACGCTTTAATGCCTTGAGCTAACCATCTCGGTTAGTCCAACATTTTTCATGGTCCCATTTATCAGTTATACCGTCCTTTGCTTTTAATAGAAAAATATTACACATAGTTTAGCCATAACTAAAATAACGAAGTAAGGGTAGTTGCTAGCTACGTGGATCGATGGTAGAAATGTGGGAAATCCTTATGAATTTTCGAGAGAGTTCCTAGCTCCATGCTTAAGGACATATAATCCTTTGCTAGTATGTCGATCGAAGGTTGATCGAATGAAAAAAATGAATAAATAGCCAATGAAGCTATAAATCTTATAAAGATGAAGGAAGATGAAGAAAATTAGTGTCGATTAGCCAATGTGCTAAGTCGTGACACAGTGATACGTTTATCTCAAAATTCATGTAGGATAGTGGTAAGCAGTAGCTAGTAACTCAGGTGGTTTGTATATCGGTTTTATAAAAACCAAAAATCATGAAACCTACATATCGTTTTCCTTAAAAAAACTGTTAGCATGTTTCTTTAATGTGTACACTTGGACTTATCGAGTACTTGTGCTTGATAAATTGCATCTCATTTGAGGAAATTGTTTTCTAGATTTGCTTGAGGGTAAGCAAAGTTTAAGTGTGGGGGGATTTGATAACGCTCAAATCGAGTATGTTTTGGGAGCCTTATTCATGCTTTTGTATTAGTTATTTGGTCAGTTACCTATGGTTTTATTACTCGATTATGTCAAAATATGCTTTCTAGTGTAATTGCAGCCAAATACAGGAAAACATGAAAAGGAGAGATAAACATGCAGAGATTATCGCAAGTACGAAGAATCCCATGTCAGGATCAAGTGCGGAAGCATCTCAAAGAAGAAGAAATCTAATTACTCAAAGGATCCACAGACCTAGATCAAGGGTAATAGAGATATGGTGAAGTACAAACGCCCACGGCCAAGCACAACTCAAGCGAGAGCATTAAACGAGCAATCCAGCAAAAAGATTCCGACAGAAGGAGTGCCGCCCGACAGGAGGCTTTGTCGCCCGGCTCTTGGAGCCCACATTTTTCATTTCACTCTAGAAGACACCTAGATAACCAAGAAGGATCTAGACCCTCTAAACCAACTTTGGACACCCCTTTGGACCCTGGAACCGACATAAAATAGTAGTATAAATAGGAGACTATGCCTCATTTTACACACACCTCACTATTATCAACATTAAACCCTAATTATAGCCTCCACTCCTCTCCAAAGTCATCTAAGTCCAGGTAAAGTCAAGAAAGAAGCTCCCCCCAAAGAAAGTCCAAGAGGAGGGATAAAAGGATCCCTCTATGTCACAAAAAGGGTTTTGTCCAGTTCCTAGTATCTTTCCTTTAAGGCTCTTTGCATACTTTTGTAAGAACTCTCATTATGTTTATGAATGCATTATTTTCTGGAATTATGTCTTTAGTTAATATGAGTGGCTAGTCCCTTTATGTGCTTGGTTAGATGATGTTTGTAGTATGAAGATTCGATTATGATAGTGTGGCATGTTAACTTAATTTCAAGCTAAATCTTAGATCCATTTGTTCTTATGTTCTAAAGTGGCATAGTCTTATCAACCGGATTGTTTGTTAAGAATATCATAGGTCGAAAGGGATATTGTTAATTAATCAATTGTCGCCTTTTTGTCTACGATCGGCTACCTTTTGTATTGACCATTTCTTAAGCGGTTTGGTATAACTAGGAACATAATAATCGATGTCTATGGTTTGTGAAAATACAACCGCGAATCAAACTCATAGAGGTTGTCTTAGTCTCAAATTGATTGATTGTGCTTAATGCTTGTTTTGTCACTTGGAGTCTTGACGAAGGCAAAAGGTTTTAAAAAACAATAGATTGGATAATTTCCAATTCTTTTAATCAACTTGTTAGTATTTGCCATCTTCATATCAAATCGGATTCCCAAACTGAATCCAACCAAGTACATCTATTTATTATCAAATTACTTTCATCATTACTTGCTTGCATCTTAGGACTTTTATCATCGAAATCTTTATCAAGTCGAAACACCCAAATCCCCGTGAATGATCTCGGCTTACCATTCCATACTTGACTACTACAGAGAGTTCACTTGCTCGATTTGTTGCTTATAGGAATTTGGTTTACGAGTTATAAATTTAAACTGGGACCGTATCAAAGCAATCAAACCCAACTCAAGGAGTTCTTCTTCACTATGTCAACAAACTCCCTTTAGGCGGAGAAAACCATACACAGATAGCTTACACCAATTTCCGAAACTAAGTCAAATTTCGAGTTCTAATCTTAGCTAGAACCAATCTAGCACACACTTTATATTTTGAGGCCTAAACATAACATGATCACTCAGATTATATATTCTTTCTACGATCTTGACGGATCTAACTATTACACACCAATTAACAAGATGCAAAATGATTTTTTGTACAAATTATGAACAAAATCGTAACTACGTTACGAGAAACAGACACTTAAAGCTTATAAATATTCTTAACTTGATGGTAGGAAGTATTCTTCTCTTGCACTTGAAGATCTAAGTTTGGATCACTTTGAAACAAATACTTAGAATTAAATGATTAAAGGAATGGAAGTGAATGTAATCTAATTTTAGAACAGAAAGGATATGTGTGCAAAGGTGAAAAATTTGTTGGGAACAGTCTGCTATTTATAGGCAAAGCTAGGAGCGTTTTTGTATGGCTGACCCCCTTAGCTCCTATGTCGGCCCCCTTATCAATAAGGGGGCCGCCCATAGTTGGACGCTCACATTTTTGTCTTTTCCAGGGGAGGTGTTTCCTGGATCAAATATATCCGTTTTTAGGTGGAAAATTTGAATTCAAAACATTTATTTTAGATAAAACATTTCTTATAAATACAAAAATATTTTGTATAAGTTATAAAAATGTTTGTTACATTTTATAACAAATATAAGGTTGAATTAAAATTCATTTGCTCATAAAATGCATTTTAAGCATTTATTTATTCATACCTTTAACTGATTAAGTTTTCGAAATAAAAATTTATAACTAATTACTTGTTTACGTTTAATTTTACATTGAGCGTTTTTACATTTTATGATTATCAAAACGTAAAGAGGTCAAAAAATATTAATAACGTTTTTAGGCATTATTTCTATCAATATAATTTTTTTAGACTATCCTTATATAAACTTTAAATGGGAAATACGTAAGTCGTTGTTATAAGTACAATCACGTGACTCATGCTTACATTTGATATTCATATTCCTGTTAATAATTATTTAGCCGTATTTAATTCTAAACTCATGTATGCATGGGTTAAACTCATAAAGAGGATTAACACGAGTTGTTCATATACGTATAACCTCGTTATTTATTTACATACACAATAACTCGTGACTTTATTTTGATATTTATAATCTCATGCATATACATGTTGTATTTTTAAAACTACATTGTTGAATTTTTAAAATATAAAGTGTAAAGGGTATAAAGTCTAAGAGACGTTTTTTAGTTTTTAAAGTTTTTAAAAAACATTGAAATGTATAACTTTACACTTAACCTCATATAATTTTATTTAAAATTTAACCATTAAAGTTGTATTAATTACTGTATTTTTTTTAAAGTTTTGTTTTCATAAATTTGACAAATATATTTTTTGTTTTAACTTTTCTGAACTAAATTTATTAAAATTTAACCATATTTTTCAATTTTGACTTTCGATTGGTTAATAATTTGACCTTGTCAAGTGTTCAAATAGAGAAAAAACCTATCGCCATAATTTCATTCTCAATAAAATTACTTTAACAAAATAGCTAGTTATAAGTCTCGTGCATGCACGGGGTTACACATTAATCAAATTTATTTTAAAGTTTTTGTTTAATATATGGGCAAATAAAAATTTTCCCCTGTTTTATGGTTTATAATTGTGATATTAGTACAACTAATAATTATGCACGTGATTTTACAGAAACAATTTCATAATGTATCAATATAAGTGTTAAAAAACCCGGGTTGACCCGGTTGGTTGAATCGTGAACCGGTCAGGTGACCGAAATTCGGATTTTGCCAAAAACCCGGTTGAACCGTGACCCAGTGGCTCGACCGGGCAACTTAAAAAAACGTTTTTTTTTAAACAATGATTAATATCGATCAATATATTGTAAAGATTTTGTTGGATAGAAAATTTAACTTTGTTTAACTCACATGAGTGTTGATGTTGATGTTGTTGTTTACATTTATTATTAATATCATGTTGTACATAATATGCGAGTTTAATATATTTTTTTGATATTCTTATATAAACTTTAAATAGATTATTATTTATATATTTATATATATAGGCTTCGGTTCCGTTGAGAAGATTTTTATTTTGAGAAGATTGAGAAATCTAAGTTTGAGCAAATTGATTCATATTTTTTGATTTGGGGATTTATTTTTTCCCACCCAAATAAAGAAAACATCATTTTAATAGTAGAATAAAAGCTATAAATCACAAATTTGATTCATAAATCAGTGCTAAACATCGAGTTATGGTAATGATTCCTTAAATTTTGTTTTAGAAGATTCAGTATTTTAGTTATATTCAAAAACAAGATTATTTTTTTAATTGATTGAATTTGTGTAAATTTTGAATTATGATCACATTTAAAATGAGTTTACGCTTGAATATAACTTGAATCAATGTTTAAATTCTTTCATTTTTGAAAAAATCCTTCTCTATCTTCTAAATATAAAATCCTTCTCAATTGATCCGGATTTATATATATATAAATATATCATATATATATATATTGATATATACTTTTATTATTAGGGGGGCTTTCTTTTAGAAACCATTTCCTTAGTGCGAGAACTGCAGAAACCACCAAATCATACATGCCACGCCTTGTAAAAATAAAAAAAATACATGAAAAATCATCAATAATCGTAAGAATTCACCTATTTCTTCCGTATCATCATGAAATTCTTCATACTTTTTTCATAAAACATTCACACGGCGAATATTGTTGGTGCCACACCTTATAAGGAACTAACTTGAACACCTCTAAAGAAAAAAATATTGTTATTTCCAATTTTATCAAATTATTTAGAAACAACTATGTTTTTTTAAAAACATAATATGTTGTTTTTAGAACATATGTGCAATAATACAATTATTGAACGGCGTGCATGCATTTTTTTGATGGTTCTGTCAGTTCTCGCACTAAGATGAGTCTGAAAAGAAAAGTATCAATATATTATACTTTTAATATATTATATATATATATATATATATATATATATATATATTGTTCTTTTAAAATATAAAGTCTATAAGATACAATGTCTAAGTGGGTATTTGTTTATTTTTTAATGTTATTAAAAAATGCAGGAAATTATAAGTTTCATTTAACTCTATATAATTTATTTAAAATTTAACCACTAAAGTTTTATTAATTACATCATCTTTTTTTAAGTTTTTGTGACACCTATATTTTTATGTTTTTTTTACTCCATCAATTTTTTTAATTTTAACAAAAATTGATTCAATTTTGACAATTTTTTTAACAATTAGATCGTACGAGTTTGCTTACGTGTCAAAATCAAGCGTTTTAATTTGTTCAATTTTTTTCTATAAAATCAAATCTCATACAAAACTTTAAAATAATGTAATTTCTTTTATTGTATAAAAGATTCCGAAATTCTTTTACTCCGTATTATATAAAAGATTCTGTTAAGCCAATATGGTCATGAGAAAAGATCCATGTAGAACAATATCTAATTAAAGATCAATTCCTTCAATCTCAACCATCCATTTTATTTCCATCTAATGACTTAGATTAAATCCTATGTTAATTTAATTAAAAAACTCATTTTCATCCTATTTTTAAAAATTAATATATCTATCAAACCGTTAATCGTTACGCAAAATTTAATTATACCATTTGCCAAAGAGATTAAAATTATTTTCTATTGACGGGGGCACTTTTATATATTTTCGACGAACTTTTTTTTTAATATTCAGTCCAGAAAAATCACACGTGATTCGAAAAATCACATGTGATTTATTACTTTAAAAATCACACGTAAATTTATAAATTCACATACGATTTATGAACTTATAAATTCACATACTTTAAAAATCATAAGTGAATTTGTGAAATCATATGCGATTTATGAAATAACACGTGATTTTTAAAAACAACAAATCACGTGTAATTTTTCTTGGCGAAAATTTTATCACTAAAAAGTCGTCAAAAGTATATAAAAATGACCGTCTACTAAAAGATAAAAATATTCTTGTCGTTAATTTAAAAATCATATGCGATTTCGTGAAATTACATGTGATTTTATGAAATCACATGTGATTTATGATATCACACATGATTTTTTTTTAAATTACTTCCTCCGTCTCATATTAAGTGTCCAATTTAACTTTTTGAGGTCTTTTTTCATCAACTTTGGTCGTAAGTATTTGTGTTTGTGTTATATAATACTTTAATAAAAATTATACCAATGAAAAATACATTAACTTTTCAATTAAATCATATTTTGCATCAAGTATCATATACATAAAAAGAAATATTAAGGTCAAAGATGAAAGAAAAAAGACTTAGACAAAAGCCAATACTGGACATTAAATGTGGGGTATGAGAGGACGTAATTATAAAAAATCATGTGTGATTTCATAAATCACATGTGATTTCATAAATCACATGTGATTTCACGAAATCGCATTTATGATTTTTAAATTAACGACAAGAATATTTTTATCTTTTAGTAGACGGTCATTTTTATATACTTTTGACGACTTTTTAGTGTTAAAATTTCCGCCAAGAAAAATTACACGTGATTTGTTGTTTTTAAAAATCACGTGTTATTTCATAAATCGCATATGATTTCACAAATTCACTTATGATTTTTAAAGTATGTGACATTTTATAAGTTATAAAATCGTATGTGAATTTATTAAATTTACGTCGGTGGATTTTTAAAAGTAATAAATCACATTGATTTTTCGAAAGAATCACGTGTGATTTTTTGTGACTGAATATTAAAAAAAAAGGTTGTCGTAAATATATAATGTGCAGTCTATAGAAAGATACTTTAATTCTCTTTGCTATGGTATTAATTTAACATTTTGCGGTTAACGCGTTAACGGTTGTAGATTATTAATTTTTAAAAATAGGATGAAAATGAGTTTTTAATTAAATTAACATAGGATTTAATCTAAGTCATTAGATGGAAATAAAATGGATGGTTGAGATTGAAGGAATTGTTCTTTAATTAGATATTGTTCTACATGGATCTTTTCTCATGACCGTATTGGCTTAACAGAATCTTTTATATAATACGGAGTAAAAGAATTTCGGAATCTTTAATACAATAAAAGAAATTCTAAAAGTTTAAAAGTTTTGATATGAGATTTGATTTTATAAGGAAAATTTGAAACAATTAAACGCTGATTTTGACACGTAAGCAAAATCGTACGATCTAATTGTTAAAAAATTGTCAAAATTGAATCAATTTTTGTTAAAATTTAAAAAATTGATGGAGTAAAAAAACATAAAAATATAGGTGTCACAAAAACTTAAAAAAGATCGATGTAATGAATTAAACTTTAGTGGTAAATTTTATACTAAATTTTTTAGAGTTAAAAGAACACTTATAATTTACTCGGCATTTTTTGAATAACAAATTTAAAAAATAAATAAATACCCACTTAGGACATTGTATCTTCCCCTATAGACTTTATATTTTAAAAGACAAATATATATATATATATATATATATATATATATATATATATATATATATATATAGTGAGACTTTCTTTTCAGAACCATTCTTAGTGCGAGAACTGACAGAACCATCAAAAACATGCATGCACGCCTTCAATAATTGTATTTTTGCACATATGTTCTAAAAAACAACATATATGTTTTAAAAAAACATAGTTGTTCTAAAGAATTTGATAAGAAATTAGAAATACAAATTTTTCTCTTTAAAGTGTGACTGTATGTTCATATAAGGTGATGCAACAAACAATTATTGCGGCCAGTGTGTTAAGGTTTTTATGAAAAAAGATGAAGATTTCATGATGATATCTGAGAAAATAGGGGTTGAGTTTTACGTTTTGATGATGATTTTCATGTATTTTTTTTATTTTTAAAAGGCGTGCATGTATGTTTTTGGTGGTTTTGTCAGTTCTCGCACTAAGAATGGTTCTGAAAAGAAAGCCCCCCTATATATATATATATATATATATATATATATATATATATATTATATATAATCCGGATCAATGGAGAGGTTTTTTATTTTTCGAGAAGTGAGAAGGTTTTCAAAAATGATAAGTTTTTTATCATTGATTCAAGTTTTTCAAGCGTTTTTAAAACCTAATTTTAATGTGATCATAATTCAAAATGTGTACAAAAAATTCGATATCAATGTAAAAAATATTCTTGTTTTCTTGCAATATAACTTAAACTACTGAATCTTCTATACAATGTAAGGAATCATTAATATAACTCGATTTTAGCAATGATTTTAAATCAAATTTGTGATTTATAGCTTTGATTCACTATTAACTGATGTTTACTTGTGAATCAAATCAAAAAATATGAATCATTTTCTGCAAAACTTGATTTCTAATCTTCTCCAAATAAAAATCTTCTCAACGGAACCGATGCAATATAATAATATAAATATATAAATAATAATCTATTTTAAAGTTTATATAGTATTATCAAAACAAGATATTAAACTCGCATATTATGTACAAACATGTATTAATAATAAATGTAAACAACAACATCAACATCAACACTCATGTGAGTTAAACAAAGTTAAATTTTCTATCCAACAAAATCTTTACAATATATTGATCGATATTAATCATTGTTTAAAAAAACGGTTTTTTAATTGACCCGGTCGAGCCACTGGGTCACGGTTCAACCGGGTTTTTGGCAAAATCCGAATTTCGGTCACCTGACCGGTTCACGATTCAACCAACCGGGTCAACCCGGGTTTTTTAACACTTATATTGATACATTATGAAATTGTTTCTGTAAAATCACGTGCATAATTATTAGTTGTACTAATATCACAATTATAAACCATAAAACAGGGGAAAATTTTTATTTGCCCATATATTAAACAAAAACTTTAAAATAAATTTGATTAATGTGTAACCCCGTGCATGCACGAGACTTATAACTAGCTATTTTGTTAAAGTAATTTTATTGAGAATGAAATTATGGCGATAGGTTTTTTCTCTATTTGAACACTTGACAAGGTCAAATTATTAACCAATCGAAAGTCAAAATTGAAAAATATGGTTAAATTTTAATAAATTTAGTTCAAAAAGGTTAAAACAAAAAATATATTTGTCAAATTTATGAAAACAAAACTTTAAAAAAAATACAGTAATTAATACAACTTTAATGGTTAAATTTTAAATAAAATTATATGAGGTTAAGTGTAAAGTTATACATTTCAATGTTTTTTAAAAACTCTAAAAACTAAAAAACATCTCTTAGACTTTATACCCTTTACACTTTATATTTTAAAAATTCAACAATGTAGTTTTAAAAAATACATCAGTATATTGCATGAGATTATAAATATCAAAATAAAATCACGAGTTATTGTGTATGTAAAATAAATAACGAGGTTTATACGTATATGAAACACTGTGTTAATTACTCTGTATGAGTTTAACCACATGCTTACATGAGTTTAGATATTAAATTAAGGCTTAAATAATTATTAACGGAATATGTGTATCAAATGTAAAGATGTGTCCACAGTGATTGTATTATAACAACGACTTAGTATTTCCATTTAATGTTAATATAAGGATAGTCTAAAAAAATTAAATTGATAGAAGAATGCCTAAAAACGTTTATTATATTTTTTGGACCTCTTTAGTTTGGATATTATAAAATGTAAAAACGCTCAATGTAAAATTAAACGTAAACAAGTAATTAGTCATAAATTTTTATTTCGAAAACTTAATCAGTTAAAGGTATGAATAAATAAATGCTTAAAATGCATTTTATGAGCAAAGGAATTTTAATTCAACCTTATATTTTTTATAAAATGTAACAAACATTTTTTAAATAAAATCAAAAAAAACGTTATACCCAACATTATTTTTTGTATTTTCATAAGAATGTTTTATCTAATATAAATGTTTTGAATTCAAATTTTCCACCTAAAAACGGATATATTTGATCCAGGAAACACCTCCCCTGGAAAAGACAAAAATGTGAGCGTCCAACTATGGGCGGCCCCCTTAGTGATAAGGGGGCGGGCATAGGAGCTAAGGGGGTCAGCCAGATAAAAATGCTCCCAGCTTTTCCTATAAATAGTAGACTGTTCCCAACAGATTTTTCACCTTTTGCACACATATCCTTTTGTTTCTAAATTAGATTTACATTCACTTCCATTCCTTTAATCATTTAATTCTAAGTATTTGTTTTCAAAGTTGTATATCAAACTTAAGATTTCAAGGCAAGAGATGAAATCTTCCTACCATCAAGTTAAGAAGTATTATAGCTTAGTTCGTGTTCTCGTAACGTAGTTACGATTGTGTCATAATTTGTAAATCATTTGTGCATCTTGTGTAATTGTGTGTAATAGTTAGATCGTCATGATCGTAGAAAGAATAGATAGATCGGAGTGATCATGGTTTAGTGTTTAGGCCTCAAAATATAAGTGTGTGATTGATTGGTTTTAGCTAGTTTAGAACTCGAAATTTGACTTAGTTTCGGAAATATTGGTGTAAGCTATCTGTGTATGGTTTTCTCCGCCTAAAGGGAGTTTGTTGACATAGTGAAGAGAACTCTCGAGTTGGGTTGATGCGTGTGATACGGGTCAATTTTAAATTTATAACTCGATATACCAAATTCTCAAGAAACACATACGAGCAAGTGAACTCGTCTGTAGTAGCAAGATATTTAATGGTAAGCCGGGATCGTTCGCGGGGATTTGGGTGTTTCGACTTGATTTGAGATTCGATGATAAAAGTCCTAAAGAGGCAAGCAAGTAATGATAAAAGTAATTTGAAAATTATTTGATGTACTGGTTGATTCAGTTGGGAATTCGATTCGATATGAAAGTGGCAAATACTAACAAGTTGATTAAAAGAATTGGAAATTATCCAATCTATTGTTTTTTAAAACCTTTTGCCTTCGTCAAGGACTCAAGTGACAAATATGGCTTAAGCACAGTCAATCAATTGAGACTAAGACAACTCTATGAGTTTGATTCGCTGGTTCGTTAGAGATAGATAGAGAGTTGACGATAGAGAGATATAAGACGTTATTCTGTTTAGTTATACCAAACCGCTAAGATATGGTCAATACAAAAGGTTAGCCGATGTAGACAAAAAGGCGACAATTGATTAATTAACAAATATACTTTCGACCTATGATATTATTAACAAAACAATCCGGTGATAGACTTATGCCACTTTAGACATAAGAACATATGGATCTAAGATTTAGCTTGAAATTAAGGTTACCCATGCCACACTCTCATAACGAAATCTTCATACTAAAACATCATTACCAAGCAATAAAGGGATAGCCACTCATATTAACTTAAAGACATAATTCCAGAAAATAATGCATTCTGAAAACATAATGAGAGTTCTTACAAAAGTATTGCAAAAGCTTAAAGGAATGTAACTAGGAAATGACAAACTTGTGACTTAGAGGGATCCTTCCTCCTTCTTGGCTTTCTTGGAGCTTCTTCTTGACTTTCCTGGACTTAGATGGCTTTGGAGAGGAGTAGGTGGCTATGTGGTATTAGGGTGTAAGGTTGGAGAATTAGTGAGGTGTGTGTTTAAAATGGCATAGGGGTCTCCTCTATTTTACTACTACTATTTTATGTCGGATCCAGGTCCAATGGGGTGTCCAAAAGTTGGTTTAGAGGGTGTCTGATCCTTCTTGGTTATCTGGTGTCTTCTAGAGTGAAATGACGAAAAAAAAAAAAATGTGGGACTCAAGAGCCGGGCGACAAAGCCTCCTGTCGGGCGGCACTCCTTCTGTCGGAACTTTTTTGCTGGATTGCTCGTTTAATGCTCTCGCTTGAGTTGTGCTTGGCCGTGGGCGTTTGTACTTCACCATATCTCTATTACAACTTGATCTCAGGTCTTGGATGCTTGAGTATTATAGATGTTCTCTTCTTTGAGATGCTTACGACACTTGATCCGACGTTGGGATTCTTTGTCCTTGCGTAATCTCCTCATGTTGTTTGTTCTCTTCTTTTCTTGTTTTTGTATTTTGGCTTGCAATTACACTAGGAAAGCATATTTTTGACATAATGGTAATAAAAACCATAGGTAACTAACCAAATAACTAATACAAAAGTATGAATAATGCTCCCAAAACATACTCGATTTGAGCGTTATCAAATCCCCACACTTAAACTTTGCTTACCCTCAAGCAAATCTAGAAAACAATTTCCTCAAATGAGATGCAATTTATCAAGACAATACTCGATAAGTCCAAGTGTCAATCAAAAGAAACATGCTAACTGTTTTTTAATGGAAACGATTAGGTGTTATGATTTGGTTTATAAAACCGAAGTATACAAACCACCATGTTACTAGCCACCGCTTACCACTATCCTATATAAATTTCAAGATAAACGTAACATTGTGTCATGACTTAGCACATTGGCTAATCGACACCAATTTCTTCATCTTCCTTCATCTTCATAAGATGTATAGCTTCATTGGCTATTTATTCATTTTTTTCATTCGATCAACTTTCGGATCGACATACTAGCAAAGGATTATTTGTCTAAGCAATGGTCTACCTAATTAAGGAACTCTCTGCGAATCTTCATTAAGGGGACTTTCCCACATATCTACAGCGTTATATGATCCACGTAGCTAGCCAACTAACCTGTTGCTTCGTTATTTAGGTAGTGCTAAACTAGTGTAATATCGCGTTGTGCTATATTAAAAGCACAAGGGACGGTATAATGATAAATGGGTCCATGAAAAATGTTGGACTAACGAAGTTTGGTTAGCTTCATCGGCATTTAAAGCGTATTTAAAAAAAACAAACTGATGTTTTTTGTTGGTTTCTTAATCATGTGGTACACTTATTTACTGAGGACACATCTTATTTTATTTGATGAAAATAACTAGACTACCAGGGCAAACAATTTTTTAGTTAGCTTAAAAAAAACAACAACCTCATTTTCCCTATTCTCCTCCCCCCCCTCCATACTTACATTTAGCATTGCCCTCAATGCGGCAAAATGGGCAAAAACTAAAATAGGGAAATAAAAGAAAAACCAGGTTTCCATGCACGTGCGGTAGAACTTGAGCTGCTAAGTGCGTCATTTCCTGCAAGAATCTAAAATACAAAAGAAATGAAAACAGACATATATATATTTTTTTGGATGTCGCACCCCCACACTTAACCTTTATTGCGGGTGGGACGTTTTTTTTAGAAACTAATTATCTTAAATACACGGGTTGCCTCCCGAGAAGCGCTTGATTTTTGAGTGAGTCGTCAGCCAGACTCGGGTGCTTCTTTCATTTCTTTTCAAGCGATGCCCCTTCTCTAGGGACATACAAAATATTCTCGATCACTATTCCTTTCCCAGTTTTGTCTAAATCAGACATATTAGCTTCGTTACAGGTGTTTTCCACTACACTGTAAATGTACGGTTTTTCTGATGCCCATGGCATGGTTTCACGGTAGTTGGCTGGAAACGGTGCCATGAATGGAATAGCTTTCATTCTTCCTTCCTCACACATGAGGTGAATCTCCTCTATGGTAAGTTCATTTAACTGCTCCTCATCGTGGTAGAGTTTAACACGGTGTCCATTAACAATGAAGCTTCCTCCATGTTTGTCATACAATTCAACATATCCGGATGGATAACCATGTTTGACTATGAACGGTCCATACCACTTTGATCTAAGCTTTGGAGCTTTGAATTTGTATTTAGAGTTGTACAGGAGAACTTTGTCTCCGGCCTTAAATTCTTTTCTAACTCTAAGTTTCTTATCATGATAGGCTTTGGTTCGGGCTTTGTAGAGTTTGGAGTTCTCATATGCTTGAAGTCTCAATTCATCGAGCTCATGCAACTGTAGAAATCGTTTTTCTCCTGCAACCTTAAGATCAGGATTGCAGCTTCGCAGGGCCCAGTAAGCACGATGTTTGATTTCAAACGGCAAATGGCACGTTTTTCCATAAAGAAGTCGGTATGGAGTGGTACCGATTGGAGTTTTGTAGGCTGTACGAAATGCCCACAGAGCGTCATCTAATTTTCTCGACCAAACAGACGGATTGTCCTTAACTGTCTTTTCGAGGATTCTTTTTAAGGCTCTGTTGGTGTTTTCAACCTGGCCACTGGTTTGTGGATGATAAGCTGTGGCTATACGATGATGTACTCCATACTTTTTCAAGATTTTCTCCATTTGACGATTACAAAAGTGAGTTCCTCTGTCGCTAATTAAAGCTTTCAGAATTCCGAAACGAGAGAAAAGCTTTTTCAAGAAATTGACTACAACTCGTGCGTCGTTAGTGGGTAAAGCTTCGGCTTCTGCCCATTTGGACACGTAGTCAATTGCGACAAGAATGTATTCGAACTTATGGGATTTTGGAAAAGGTCCCATGAAATCAATTCCCCATATGTCGAAAAATTCACTAACTTGGATGTTGTTCAAAGGCATCTCGTCTTGTCATGAAATGCTACCAGAATGTTGGCATGCGTCACAATTTTGTACCATAGTTTGTGCTTCTTTGAATATGGTTGGCCAATAGAATCCTACATCAAAAACTTTCTTTGTGGTAATCGATGGTCTATAATCTCCTCTAGTGGGTCCATGATGACATTCATCTAGAATTTTTCGAGTTTCCGAATCATGAACACATCTTTTGATCATTCCATCGGGGAATGCTTTAAATAGATACGGTTCATCCCAGAAAAAGTGCTTAAGTTCTAAAAAGAACTTACAACGCTGAGCGTAGGTTAATCCTTTTCTTAAAATTCCTCAAACTAGGTAGTTGGCAAAATCGGCAAACCATGGGCTCTTTTCCTCTTCGGTTTTGATACTCATGAGAAACTCATAAGGGAACTTGGCATGTGTTTAATTACACATACTTTTGACCACTAAAAACGGACTTAATTGACCAAAAACGTACCAAAAATACATTGTATTTGTATGTTTTGCATTTGTATTATGCAGGTAATGGATATCCAAGAAAAGGACAAAAATCAAAGCCAAAACGACAAAACCGAGCACGAGAACGGAAAGACCGTGAGAAGTCAAAAAGACAAAGTCAAAGTCAACAAAAGTCAAAAAGTCAAAGTCAACCCCGGGAAGTGGCATTGGAAAAAGCATCGAAAACCGAACCCGAAAACCTAAATTGCCAAAAGTGGGCCCACCCGTACCCACCTAGTGGGCCCGGGTCAGCCCACTTATACTTTATAAACCTTAAACCTTAAAAAAAACCAAGCCCTTTTTATACACCCCGGCCCAAATCCTAGGCCCAACACCCTTATAACTCCCGTCAACACCAAAACTCTTTTAACCCTTACCCCGTTAGTCCTTTAAGGACTAACGGTGCAAACACCAACCCAACTCCAAGGACCAAATTTGCAAGCCTCAAGGACAATGGATGCAATGCACTTATACACCTTGAGGGGCTTGTTTTGCCCATTTCCCAAACTTTTAAAAACAGCGCGAAGCACTGTTTATCTCCCACACACAAAGTGTGTGTGTCCTGTCCTCACTACCCGCCAAAATGCCAACACTATTCCCCTTTCTTCTCCCCTATGTCGACCAACACCTTTACACACCTTATCCCTCTACATGACACCTTGGCAATCCTAATTCACCCATTCGTCTAAGGTAGAAGACAAAGATTTAATGGCTAAGATTAAAGAGCTTGGGGAGCACTCAATTTGGACGACCAAGATAAGAATTTGAAGATCCTCACACAAGAAGCACACTTCAGTTCTCCTCACAAAAGAAACACACATCCTAGAACCTTCATTAGCTTAGTATAAATAGGTCCTTTGTAAGCCATTGTTGGCACCTAGTTTTTACTTTTCAGCTTATTTTAGTTCTATTTTAGCTTATTTTACTTTTTCCTTGTAATGTTTTTAAAGAGTTTAATGAAATTTTAAGTTTGGTTTTAAAATCTGTTTGCAAGTTTTTAAGTTCTTATATGTTTCAAAATCCACTATAAGCTTTTATATTAAGCTCTTATAAGCTGTTTGTACTTAAGCAATGAAAACTTTTTAGTTTCTTGTTGCTTAATAACTAGTTCACAAAAACTCACTCAAAAAGCTCTTTGGAAGATAAGCCTAAAAGGGAAGGGCTTATATTGCTTTTACTAGCTTGTTTTATACAAGCTAGAGCTTGTAGAATAGCTCTAAGAGCACTTGTTTGCCCTGTTTAAGCAAGGGCCTTTGTAAGTTTCCATTTTTCCATTTTTAGCTTATTTACTATTCAACTGCTTATTTGTGCTTATTGTCTGCTTAAATTTGCTTATTTGTGTTTTCTTATGATGTTTAATGCTTATTATGCTTGTTTTATAGTTTAGAAATCATTTGTTTGAGTTTTCTTATAATCTGTCTTGAAATGGCTTATAAACTTGCCTAATCTGTTTTAGCTTATTTGAGTGCTTATTTGTTATTGAGATATGCTTAATATTGATAATATAGCTTATTTAACATCTGGTCTTGGTAATTTGTGGCTTAAATCATTCTAAATCAAGTTTTAAAAAGAATTAATAAACTTAAAAGGGTGTTTGGTTTAACTGATTTTGAAGGATAAAATGGGTCAAAAAGAGATATGTCTTTTGGGTCAGTTTAGTTTAGCTTAGATTAGTCCTAAGATTCAGTTTGTTTAAGTTTTTAAGTAGTAAATCTCATTTTTAAGGTCTTAAGAGTTTGTTGTTTGAAACTGTTAGCTTATAGCTCATTGCATTTGCTTATTTTATTGTGCTTTTGCTTATTGTTGATTTGTGATGTTTTTTTATGTTTATGCATGTCTTGAAACAGGTTAGAAACAAAGGCATATAGGCCTGCATTTGTTGTTTGTATTTTGCCAAGTCTGTCAAAAAAGTGTTAAGTGTTTAACAATTTGAGAAATTGCTTTTTCAAATCCTTATTGTGGCTTATCCTGAATTTCAAACTCTCTTTTGATTGTTGATATAAGCTCTTTGAGGTCAAATCTCAATCTATTTGTAGGTTATAAGTTCATAAGGTTCTGTTTATGTGCTTATTTTTAAGCTCAAAATTGGCGTTTTGTTAAGATTATAAAAGTTTGCAAACTGCTTTTTCATTGGTGCTTATTGTAGATTTTTGGCCATTCTTTTTAATGGTATAAGCCACTAAGCCATAAGGATATGTTTTCTAGCTTAAAAATAAGCTAGAAAAGTCCCTTTTGGCCTTTTTGCTTATCAATTTTGGCCAAAAAGCTATTTGCTTATTTAAGCTTATTAGCTTATTGCATTTGCTTATTCTATGTTTAGTTTAGCTTATTAGGTTAGTTTAAGCCCAATTTAGCTTATTTCTTTCAGTTTAGAGCTTATTTAAGCTTATTTGCCTTGAAGCTTAAAATCCTTGAGTTTTATAGCTTCTTAAGTAAGCTGCCATTCTAGCTTATTTTAGTTGCTTATTTTTATTCAAAATTGCTTTTTAGGTATAGCTTATCATCCGCCTTATCATATTTCTCTTTGTGGTTTGCTTATTAGTGCTTTATTAGCTTAACAGTTAGCCATTTTATCACTTAGTATAGTTTAGGCTTATTCTGTCACTTTCTTAGCTTATTTTAGTGCTTATTCGTGGTTTATAAAAAAAGTATTTTTGTAAAAAGTGCTTATTTTTTAGCCTTTTAAAAAGTTGTAAAAAATGGCATGTAAAAAAACATTTGGGAATTGGGGGAAGTTAAGGGTGAGCAGGACTCGAACCCGATACCTCTACCCCAATTTAACCAAACGTTTTATACACAACACACACTACCACTCGCCCTTGGGTCTTTTTCGGTTTAACTTTGCAAAATTAATCTTTTATAGTCATTTTAGCTCTTTTTGCTTATAAGCCGTTTTAAGCTTATTTCACAGCTTATTTGATAAGTTGTTTTCACCAGCTTGTTTTTATTAGATTCTTCTTTGTTCAAGCTACTTTTGCTAAGTTTTTTAGATTTTTATTAATTAGTTTAGTATTTTTAAACATTTAATTTCATTAAAATCGTTTTTAATTCATAAAAAATTATAAAAAAGTCAAAAAAATATAATTCTTTTTTAGAAAATTTTATTTTAACAATTAGGACTTAGGAAAAAATAGGTTTGCTTTCGTAGAGTTAAAATTACAAAATTTGATTTTTTAAAGAACCGGATTGAATCCCGTTCACGTTTTTAGTGTTTTTGACCCCTAATCTCTTTCGTTTTTGGTCTAGTTTTCTTTGTTCTAGCATTTTAGTCAATTAAGACTTATAAAAACCAAAAAGATCATTTTAGGACTTAATTTTGATAATTTAGGGTTTTTAGATCGCGTTTTAGGATTCCTGGTTTGCGTTTTTAATTAAAATTTGTTTTCTCTTAATTGTTTTTAAGTGTTTGCCTTAATTTTCCCGTAGCTTTAGAAATCCAATCATAATCTTGTTCCATTCAAGCATCGATTATCAAAATGACTCTCGACTTTCAATTGCATTCCTCGTTAGGGATAACGACCCGGGAATCATACTCCCGGTTTACTACATTGAGAGACTTTTGATTCTTATCCTTATTTATATATTTATAAGTATATTTTATATTTATTAATATATATTTAAAAAGGTATAGCATCAAATCAATCAAATTTTGGCGCCGTTGCCAGGGAGGATTGTATACGATTGTTGAACCGTTTGACAATTTGTGTTTGAAGATCCTTCCGTGTGAAGTTATTTTGTTTATTTTCATATAAAAAAATATACACAAAGAATTTTCTTTTATTAGTATATATTTAATATAAAAAATTCAAAAATTTAAAAACATTGTCCATAAAAAGAAATAAAATTCACCATCAATATAATACTTTCAATTAAAGTATTATCATTAATAAGTTCCAGAACAAAAGATCAAAAACTTACCTTTTGTGTCTCTCGCGAGGTACGGTTCACCTTTGAAAGTTAAACAAACTATAAGAGGGGTATAAGGCGGGTCGTTCCAAGGAATTACGACCCTAAAGGAGAAAGGTTTTTTATAGCTTCACGCTTTCCTACTCCTCCGCTCCTTTGTGTGTTTTATCTTTAAAGAGTTACCGAGAAGCGAGTCAATTATTAGGTTTAAGTGTCTTATCTCATTGTCCGTTATTAAAATATATTGTGAATACATTGTTGAAAAAAAAACCCAAAAAAAAAAAATTAAAAAAAAAGAAAAAAAATTAGTATAAATTTTCTTTTTACATTTTAATGCATGCGCACTCGTTCTCAATCTCATAATTCTAACCGTCAACAACAACAAGTCCACCCGACTTTTGTTGAACCATTCAATCTTGTGGAACCAATTGAAAATCAAGCTCCTCCCGTAGTTACGATGGACGATAATCGTCTATGGCTCAATTGCTCGAAGCACCCACCGAAGAAATCATCCATGAAGACTTTGGAGGTTTCGAGCATATCCTGAAAAATTGCAATCATGCACCTTTAAAAAGTTGCTGGCATGTTGCAAAGACCAAAAGGCATACGCTTGTAGGCGTAGGTTCCATAAGGTCAAGTGAAAGTGGTCTTTTCCTGATCGGCTGGTTCGATAGGAATTTGAAAATATCTGGAAAATCCGTCAAGAAAACAAAAGAACTTGTTCCCGGCTAATCTTTCCAGCATTTGATCCATGAAGGGTAAAGGAAAATGATCCTGTCGGGTGGCTTCGTTCAACTTACGGTAGTCGATACAAATAACACGCCATCCTGTTACTGTTCGTGTTTGGAAGAGCTCGTTGTCTTCATTTTTCACAATTGTCATTCCTCCTTTTTTGGGTACGAAATGCATCGGACTTACCCCACGGGCTATCTTCGATCGCATAGGGATACCTGCGTCTAGAATTTGTTAATCTATTTTAATCGGACCTTATTTCTTGTTAGGGTTAAGTCGTGCGTTGTTTTATTGTCTTTGAATTGGACTGGTTTGACCATCGTCCTCAAAAAATTGATTTTTGTTTGCATAAGGAATTGCTAATCCTGGAACTATCGGATGTTTTCCTAGCGATGCTTCTTATGGTTTTGAGAACTGAAACTAGTCGTTTCCTTTTCATTATGTTTCGATGTGTAAGCCGATATGTCTACTAGGAGAAAAGAATTTCCTCCAGAAGGAATTTCCAGATGTTTTGGAAAGAGGTTTCATCTCAAAATCAGTTAGTTGGTGGATCTTGGATAGATGTCCTGCATATTTGTAGTTATCTTTTGGTGGTATTCATATATAATTGATAGATTGTACATCATCTAACTTAATAGATGGATATTTACATTTATGAAAATTGCGGGTTGTTATAAGTTTGGTTGAAAAGCAAAACACAATTGACTCCACTACATCATCAGAACAACATAATGAAAGCAACAGTTCAAGGAATGATAAATGCAACCAGTCAAAGAATGAAAACATAAGTTCAGATAATGAAAGCAGCAGTTCAGGGTATGATGCAACAGATGCTGAAAAGATACTCATTGATACGGTTACTTCTGACATTAAGTATGCTGATATCGGACCTTCATATGACAATGACACAATGTTTGAGGTACATCATGAAACATCTGAAAATGTGTTTGCTCATGGAATACAAAATCATGAACAACATGAATTAGTTCCTGACACATATATGTTGAACGAGAATAATAGTAATATTATTTCTGATACACCAAATTTGGATCCGGATAGAGGTAAGAAAGAACATGATGATGTGGATAATGAGAAAGAACGTGCATTATCTGCTTCCTTGGTCAATAATTTAAAATGTGAAGTGGAAAATTGTACTAAGGTCAATCGCGAAGCTCAGCAAACGAATGCCTTATTGACAAAAGAGCTTGAGAGATATAAGAAAAAAGAAAAACATTTTGCAAAAGTAACATCGATTGAATCTGAATACTGCAAAAAGATTAAGCTTTTAAATGACGAAATTTTAAACCTTAAATCTCAAGCTTATCAAAATGATAAGACATTCGCCAAGGAAAATAAAAAGTATGATGAGTATGTCCAACCGCTTTTAAAAAGGAAAAATGAACTTGAAAAAAAATATCAGGAGTTTTTAAAACAAATAAACGATCTTGATAACAAACTTCAAAAAGCGGGACAGACTGATCAGACTCTTCGAATGTTGCTTCTAACAAAAGACAATGTTAATACGAGAAAACAGGCCTTGGCTTTGAGAACAAAAATGATGTTGAAAACCCAAGTTTATTGATCAAATCCAAGGAGTTAGCACCAAGTTTGTATAACATTGATGAAATGGGAAAATAATTGCTTTCTGATCATAAGATCATTTCTGAAGAAGAACTAAAATGTGAAGCCAAAAAACGTTTAAAAGTAAAACAAAGAAAATCTCCGCTCTCGTATCATGGCTTTGTATATGGTGAGACTCAATTTGATGAACCACCAAAAGTTCCTTTGAAAATAAGAGATGTTAATTTGAAAAAACATTTGGAACAAGCTTAACTGAGTAATTATGATCCAAAACTTTGAAAAAGTCTTCCAATGAAATACTTTTGTTATGTCAAGTAGGCAATGCTGAAATTTGAAAAAGAAACTATTTTAAAGCAAAAGCCTCATCGAGAGGATGTTTTCATTAATTCAAGTTTTGAAGAAAATGTTAAAAGGATAGCTTGAAATTGATTGTTTGAAGAATTTGAACCTTTAGCTAAAGACGTCAATCTTCAACTAAACTGCTTTGAAAAGGGACTTGTCAAAGAAATGAAGGATGATTTAAAGTATGTCACGTCTCTTGAAGACGATGTTGATAGAAATAATGCCTAAAAACTTTATTGATATTTTTCGACACCTCTACGTTTTGATAATCACAAAATGTAAAAACGCCCTATGTAAAATTAAACGTAAACAAGTAATTAGTCGTAAATTTTCATTTTGAAAGTTTAATCACTTAAAGGCATGGATAAATAAATGCTTAATGCATTTTATGATCAAAGGAATTTTTATTCAAGCTCACATTTTTTTATAAAATGTAACAAACATTTTTATTCAAAATTTTCACCTAAAAACAGATATATTTGATCCAAGAAACACCTCCCCTGAAAAAGACAAAAATAGAAGCGTCCAGCTATGGGTGACCCCCTTAAAGGTAAGGCGCCCCCTTAGTGATAAGGGGGCCGTCATAGGAGCTAAGGGGGCCGGCCTAAAAAGAATGCTCCCATCTTTGCCTATAAATAGTTGACCGTTCCGCACAAATTTTCTCACCTTTTGCACTCACTTTCTTTCTGTTCTAAATCAGTTTATACATCTCCTACAATCCTTTGATCATTTAATCTTAAGCTTTTGTTTCCAAGTGATTCAAGCTTAGATCCTCAAGTGCAAGAGAAGAATACTTCTTATCATCAAGTCAAGAAGTATTATAGCTTAGTTGGTGTTCAAGTAACGTAGTTACGATTGTGGTGTATCTTGTAATTCATTTATATCTCGTGTGATTGTGTGTAATAGTTAGATCGGGTTGATCGTGTTAGTGTTTAGGTGAAGTGATATCTTGTTAGTGTGGTTAGTATTTTAGGCCTCAAAATACAAGTGTGTGGTAGATTGGTTCTAGCTAAGATTAGGACTCGACATTTGGCTTAGTGTCGGAAATTGGTGTAAGCTACTTGTGTACGGTTTTCTCCGCCTAAAGGGAGTTTGTTGACATAGTGAAGAGAACTCTCGAGTTGGGTACTCGAGGAGTGGAGTAGGGCGAAGAGGAGCTTCGTTACCGAACCACTATAAATCCGTGTGTTGTGGTTTGAAGCTTTCTATACTCGTATTCGTGTTCTTGCTTACTTATTTACTGTTATCATTTCATAGTTATATTGTTCATATTGTGTGTACGTTGAGATCACATAAAATCGAATCTAAGTTTTTATAAACAAACAATATACTAAATAAAAAGCGGTAAACTATTCGACCCCCCTCCTCTTCTAGTTTTTCACAATTGGTATCAGAAGCCAGGTCCAACAAGATTTTAAAATAAATTGGTATTTAAAGACTTGATTCGATCTATGGAATCTCAGAAAATATTTGAAGGGCAAATCTTTGCAAAGACACAACTTATTTGAAGTGATGCATTATATTTATTGAAAAATAAATAGATTTGAAACTTATGTGAAATCAAAAAGATCTAGATTTTGGCTTGGGGGGGGGTTATTACCTATGGTGATTTTTCTCCATTCAAAATTATACCGAAAACTAAAAAGGATAAATTGTACATTTGACAAAACAAAGCGAATGATCTTATAAAAGGAAACTTACTAAAAATAAGAAGCTAAATGGTAATTTTAATGCTTTGAACACGTAAAGAATACGAAGAATTTTTATGTGTAAACGCTAAATTAACTTGGTATACTATATATAATCACTCTCCAAGGTAAGATTCAAGTCAAAGATAATAAAATAGGAGTCCTTGTTTCAACAATATAACAATTTACGATTCCGGAATGAGGAATCGATAGATAATGGATTTGATAGATTTATACACTATTATTACTAGTCTAATGACTTGGTGGAAGGTTTTTTATTTAGGCAGGAACTATGTTAGGAAATTTCTCAGGGCACTTCATCCTAAATGGCGCGCAAAGATTACGGCTATTGAAGAGTCAAAGGATTTGACATCACTATCACTTGACGAGCTTATTGGAAATTTGAAAGTTTATGAAGTGATACTAAAAAAAGATTCCAAAATGGTCAAAGGCAAAAGAGAACAAAGTAGATCTCTTGCCTTGAAGGCTATAAAGGAATCTAGTGATGAAGATAGTTTGATCTCCAATAGTGAAGATGAAGAATACGCCATGGCTATAAGAGATTTCAAGAAATTTTTCAAAAGGCGAGGAAGATTTGTAAGACAACCACGCGATGAAAGAAAGTCATTCCAAAGAAGTAAAGATGACAAGAATGGCAAAAGCGAGAGAAAATGCTTTAGATGTGGAGATCCAAATCATCTCATCGGAGAATGCTCAAAACCACAAAGAAATTATAATCAAAGAGCCTTCGTTGGAGGAACATGGAGTGAAGCGATGAAGATAAAGAAGAAAAGAAGCATCTGATGAGGTACTTCCCAAAACTGAATTTTTTAGTGATGACTTATTGTCGTTAGATGAAAAAGACTTAGATAGTGAGTATAATCGATTATGCAAAGTAGGTCTAAAAGTCATGGCTACAAATAAATCACTAAAACTAATTAAAAATTGGCTAAAAAATGAAGTACTCGAATTGAAAAATAAATTATCTAAATTCGAAAAAGGTAAAGAAACTAATGAAGAATGTAAGATATGTCAAGACCTTAAATATGAAAATGAAAAACTTAAAGAGGAAATCTCTAAGCTTAATCAATTTAATAAAAGTACTCACTCACTTAAGAAAATGTTAAGTCTTCAAAAACCATCCGGAGACAAATCGGGTCTAGGATTTAATTCGGCCGAAGCATCAACAAGTGAGACTAGACAAGTAAATTTTGTTAAATCACAAGAGCTTGAACCTAAGTCTATTAAAGAAAAATTAGTAGAAATAAATTCAAGCCCAAAACCTAAATATATACTTGTAAACAATATTAAAGTTCCCGTTGCAAGCGACGATGAAGTAAAAAGCTTTTATAAACCTTCCTTAAAACCCGGAGTCGGATTTACTAAACCCGAAATGAGATCAAAAACTCCTCCTCCAAAAAGAACTAATAATTCTCACCCTCGGCCTGAAACACCTCAACCTAGGAGAAATTAAAATAGGCAAAATTACTTCAATACATTTCCCACGATGTGGAATTATTCACAACAGCCAAACTACATTCCATGGGGAATGTATCCACCCTATATACATCAAAATCAAATGCAAAATATGCAAAGGATGTTTGATACTAACGATTTTGGACCCATGAGATATTGGGGACCAGATGTTTAAATTCTTATACTTAAATAGATATACTTGGAGATAATTTTTGGAACTCGACAAGAGAATTGAAGATTATGTATGCTCTTTAGTCATGATGAGTTATCAAAAGATAGTGTCTACTTACAAAGGAGGTGAAACTATTCTCATATGTTACTGAAGCGAGTACATCATAGTCTAAGGTATGACTTCTTTTTAAATTATTTAGAATATAGATTATGTGCTAAGTGTTAAATAAATATGTGTCAATATGCTAAAAGTAATATTTGCTTATAGTTAATAGAATAAGAATTAAGCTTGAGAAAATAAGTGTCATAACTAGAAATATCATTACATGGGTTACCTAGAATTAAATAGAAAGGAAGAAATTGTTCATGATGAACTTTGTTCTCTCGTAGTTAATTTAGAACTCACTACACACCTCTATAAAATGGAAATCTTTTATGTCCACAAGTAGTGAACTCACGTAGAAGAAGGAAGGTGAGTTGGTGGGTAATAATTAACATAGAAGTAGGATTAGTTTCTCATTATATACAAGCGCCAAAAAGGCATGACTACAAAACCTATGGATGAGACAAACTCCCATCATCTACAAATTTTGCCTTGACTTCATGGCTACAAAGAACGACGTCTATAAGAACCGGCTTATCGAGCATCGACTTCATCTTACTCCCTTTTTCATCGTCTCTTTCTTCACAAAAACACTCTAAATTGTGACAAGTTAATTATTACATCTGAAATAATTAAAATATCATATTAACAAATGGTTAATAAAAAACGTCACTCAATCTCTGTCAAATTTTCCTCTCGGCTTGACAACTTGGTTATCTCATCGAAAATAATCAAAGTATTCCTTTTATTGACAAGAGGTCAATTAAAATGTCAGCCAAATTCAGTAAATCTTCTCCAAACCTTTTTCTCGTTCTAAAATCTTGACAACTTAAATATTTCATCCGAAATAACTAAAGCTAATTTAATTAACGAAATGTTAATTAAACATGTCGAGTAAAACCTCTTATATATCTCTAACGTCATTTCTTGAGAACTAAAATATCTCAAATAGTATTACCAGTAATTTTTATCGTATATTAATAGTTATATATCATTAAAACTTGTTAAAATCAAAAAACCAAGAAATCTTGGTCGTCAGATAGGCCGCCCCTTAGCTTTAAGGGGACCGGCCGTATAATGGAGGGTGGCCCCCTTATCACTAAGGGGGCCGACCATTTAAAACCGCCAAACACTTCCTTTTTGCACAAAACACTTAACCAAACACTCATTTTATCCATCCTCTCCCCTCCTGTTGCTGCTGTGACGAACACACACACACAAAACCACCAAAATTCAATTCTCAAACACCTAATCGATCCAATTTAGCAAGGGGCAAACACCAACAACTCGATTAACAACATCTATTGTAAGATTTTTTATACTTTTCTTTTTTGATTTCATCCAATTTTGTTCTCAATCAAAAATGAGTATTTTCAAATTTTATTGTTGTGTCTTTTTATTCTCTTGTGATTAGGATTAAGTAACTTATAACTATCATGATTCCCTTAGAAGTAGGAATTCAAATTTGCAATTAAATTAATTCATAAATTTTTTTTGTGTCGAAATCCTTTTTTTGTCAAAATATCTTTTAAAATTTCAAAACATGAATGTATACATTGTTGATTCATGCCAAAAACACGTTAAAATTACATATATAATTCAATATACATTTTTCAACATATTTGGTCAAATTATACAAAATAAAGGAGTGTTTGGATTGCTTTCTAGGATCGTAGTCTATAGTCGAAATGATCATCACCCCATTTTGTTACGAATATAAACACATGATAAACTTGTACTAGTTGTCAAGATATATAATTCACATATATTTTGATGCTTTTAATAAAACTTCTAAAATAAAGGGGCATTTTGATTATCGTCTAGGATTATGGTCTAGAGTCAAAATAACTATTATTCCACTTTTGATAAGTTACACGTGATAAACTCATATTAGTTGTCAAAAGATACAACTTAATGTATATCATTCGATGCTCTTGATCAAGTCTTTCCTTAATAAAGGAGTGTTTGGATCATTTTCTAGAATTTAAGTCTAAAATCGAAAGAATCCATACTCTACTTATTTAGCATAAAATCACTTGACGAGTTTACACTAGGTGTCGAAATATATAATTCAATATATACTTTTCGACATCCTAAGTTGAGTTAAATTAAATAAGAAGCGTTTGGATTACTTATTAGGTTTTATTTTTAGAGTCGAAGTAATCTTTGTTCCACATGTGTTGTTTTGATCTAAACTTCATTTTCTTTCATTATATATATATATATATATATATAATATATTATTATATATATATATTATATATATATTATATATATATATATATATTTGTTGTTTTCTTGTTTTAGGTGATAATATGCATCGACGCAATTGTTGGCGATATTCCTGCTCACTAAATCATACATCCCAAAGTGTCCGAACATTCGACATTTCTCCTCATTATCGCAAACTATCTACAAATTATCGAAGATCGAATGATTCACGAAGGTCAGAGTTGTTGATCAACTTTTACTACACATTCATCACATTGATCGTTTGTTTTTCCAATGTCTGTATCAATGTCTCTACAAAAATCAATGAGCCAATTATTACTGGTTATGTTCTAAACTTCTAAGTCAAGTTACTCTTCAAAGAGTGATCGGTTACAACCTATCTTCACTTCATGATTCAAAAGATTCACCACTCCTCTCTCTCTCTCTCTCTCGCATTTAATTGGCCTAAATCTTTAAAATTCCATACATAGATGGTCTAAGCCAGTCTTCACAATGAATGAGGAATTTTTCCTTTTTTTTATAGGAATTTAATGTGTATCTTTATCTTACTTTTCTTAATTTTTTTAAGAGTTTTTTTATTCTATTTTTCAAAATTTTATTTTTATTTTATATAGATTAAATTATTTTCTCCCCTAAGGAAAGGATTGATTTCATTTTTTATTTTTTTTCTTCTTTCTATTTTTTTCTTTTATTTTTGTTGATCTCTTTATTCGATAAGAAATTTTCTATTTTTTTTATCTTTTAACTTTTTTGTTTCTATTTTTTTACTCTTTGAATTTAATGAATTTTTTTTTCTAATTTTTTTTTTTATCTTCTGAAATTTTAATTATTATTTTTATTATTTTTTTTTTTTTTTATATCTATTCATCTTAATTTTTATTTATTATCTTTATGAATATTAATATTCTTTTTTCTATTTTTTCTTTTTTTTTCATTTTTCTTTTTTATTTTTTTTTCTTTCTTTTAATTAAATATTTTTTTTTCTCTTATTTATTTTTAATTTTCTCTTTTCACTTAAAATTAATTTTTTTTTCTTTTTTTTAATCTGGGAATTTTTTTTTATTTTGATTTTCTGATTTAAATATGGATTTCTATTTATTTTATCTTTCTTTGATTTTTTCTTTTTTCTTTTATTTTTAATTTTCCTTTTTTTTTTAATATTTTTTTATTCTTTTTTTCATTTTTTCTTTCATTTTATTTAAAGAATAATATGATAATTTTTTTTTTTTTTCTTATTTCTCTTATTTTAATTATTTTTTTTTTTAGATAATTTAATTTTTTCTTTCTCTCTGCGATGTTATTTTTGTTATTTTAATCTTTTTTTCTTTATCTATTTATTTTTTTATCTAGATTTAAGAAATTTTTTTTACCTTTTCTTTTCTTTATTTCTTTTATCTTTTTTCTGAGATGAGTTTCTTCTGATTCTTTTATTTTTTATTGTAATATCTGTTCTAATTATTTTTTTTTTCTTTCTTCTCTTGACATTCTTCCAACGAGACTGAAGACCATCCTATACCAATATTCCTACTCCTGATGAAATTCATCAATTTCTTAGATTTTAATGTGTTGATGTCAAATCATACATCAAAAACAAGTCCGTCACTCTCACGCCTAAGATTCAAGTCTTACTGAGGAAGTTAGAGAAGACTTGAAGCTGTTAGGAGGAATCATATTTGTGAGGAATGTGTCAATCTCGGAGGCCACCGGGACCACCTCTCGACTTGTCTTTTCACATAATATTATTATATTGTTATTCTAGCCGAAGCAACAATTTATTAATCTTTGCCTATTTCTTTGTCAAATGAATTAAAAGTGCTAAGGCCACTTCAAAAGCCCACCTTCCTTATGGTATGTTCTTGACATGTCTCTTTTAATAATATCATGGAACATTACCCTCATCTTGACAACGGTATTTATAATGTTGTTAACCGAGTTATGCGTCCTCTAGCTCTTAGACAAACTCGTAGACATTGAAGTGATCGTGGCATCCAAAAGGCCCGTCATTCCGTCTCTTCTTCATCCACTCTTCAATTTGGATCATCATCTCATCAAGAAGATGATGATAACAATGAGGGGACTTCTCGAGCTAGCAATCCATCTCCTAACTCTTATCTTAACTCTCTGTCACCTCTTGTTCATCAAGTTTACAACATTCCCACTCCTTCTGAACAAACTGACTGTCTCCTTTTTGAATGCCAAACCACTTTGCTTAACCAAACACAACAAATTCATGAGGAAGTGAGAGGAGGATTTAAGTCTTCCGGAAAAGCAATAAAAGGAGTCTTTGGAAAGAAGAAGAAATGAAGATGCAAGATTTAATTAACTTAGTTGAATAACATGATTAAGACTTTGTTATGTGAATTTATTTTATGTTTATGTGATGATAACCCGATTTCATCGGAAGAACTTGAACTTGTTTAAGTTTATTTAGGACCTTTAATTATTATGCTTTATTAGTATGGCTATCATAATGCATCTTTGATCCATAATCTTTTTCTTGTTTCATGCATATATACATACTTGATTCATGCACATATATATAGTCACATGCATAGGACTTGCTGCAAATTGTTCACCAAATACAACTTTTCTCACAAAGTTTTAGCAAAAATTAAAATTGGGTCATCTGAAAGTATTAGATAGGCGGCCCCCTTATTAATAAGGGGGCCGACCACCTAGATAAGGGGGCCGGCCTATCTGCTTACGGGTTTTACTGTTTCCTTATGCTTTTTGACCCTCTTTTACTTAGGCTCAACTATCCTTACCCAGAAAACACGAACATCATTTGGAAATGCTTACACTAACTCAAATTCATACCATTTCTAAACCATTTCCTTCTAATAAATTGCCTCCTATTTTTCACTACCAACTCATCATCTTCTTTACTTATCATCAACCACTATTTCCTCCATGGCATCTAATCTTGCTTCCACCTCCAACCCATCTAAAAGGCCAAAGATTAACATCATTCCACCAAGACAATTGTTTGTTGACCTAACTCAAAATGATACTAAAACCGCATCACCAAAACGCCAACTCTCATCACCAAGTGCACCAAATGCACCTTCAAAAACACCATTCACTAGGGCTACTTCCTCATCCTCCATTGCTTCCAAACTCAAATCACTAACCTCTTCCACATCCCCATCAACCAATGACTACTTAAACTCACCAAATTCACCTCCTCCAAGAATGTCTCTAACACCTCCAACACAAGAAAGGGAACCCATAGACATTACCCTTACTCTCTCAGCAATAACCCCACTTGACATTTAATTCAATACTTCATCACCTCCAATGCCTTCACCACCTCTCTTTAGTCATCCTATTTCATGGAACCTACTTGAAGCACATGGAGCAACATGCTTATGTTGTATCCACAACCGTACTCTCATCTTTGGCTTGAGACATGAACTTCAATACATGTTTTCCTATATTGAACACATGCTTTCACAACCCCCATTCCCAAATTCACCACCACCATCAATCTCTCTAAACTAAACATACTCTATGTTTAGTCTAACTTGTTTCAAATAACCTTCAACCAATCTTTTGCAAGCAAGTCCTATGGCATTCTAGGAAAATTAGGACCTTTGTAGTTTTTGTTTATGTATGATGTATCATTATGCTTTAAGCATAGTATTTAAATTTGATGTATGCATGTTGTATGATTGTGTTTTATACAGAACCCTTATGTTTTATGAATGGACTTGAGTCTTATGTTTTTGCTTGATTTTTTATAGCTAATTATCTTGTGTTTGTTGGATAATTCCTACATTTATATAGATGAGATTAGTTGATATATATTTGTGTTAGTTGGTTTACACAAATATCTTGTTACTTGTCAAGTACTATTAACATGCTTAAATATTTTTCATGACTATTGCTATGTGTTAGAAATATATATTTCTCTTCTCACTCTAACGTGGTTTTGTAGCAAAGTCACCATAGCTTGATTCCTTGGTGTTCTCAAACGAGGGGGAGCACACATCAAGGGGGAGCGTTTATTCCGTCGGACTTACGTTAATTCATCGACGAACTCTTTTTGATTCTACAAAAAGGGGGAGAAATGAAATAAAACTAACTAAATCCTTGTTTAAAAATAATTTTACATTTAATGAGTTTAGATTTTGTAATCATCAAAAAGGGGGAGATTGTTGATAGAAATAATGCCTAAAAACGTTATTGATATTTCTCGAATCCTCTACATTTTGATAATCACAAAATGTAAAATCGCTCTATGTAAAATTAAACGTAAATAAGTAATTAGTCGTAAATTTTCATTTCGAAAATTTAATCACTTAAAGGTATGAATAAATAAATGCTTAATGCATTTTATGATCAAAGGAATTTTTATTCAACCTCAGATTTTTTATAAAATGTAACAAATATTTTTATAACCTATACAAAACATTTTTGTATTTATAAGAAATGTTATATTTAAAATAAATGTTTTAAATTTAAAATTTCCACCTAAAAACAGATATATTTGATCCAGAAAAAACATCCCTTGGAAAAGACAAAAATGGGAGCGTCCAGCTATGGGCGCCCCCCTTAAAGGTAAGGGAGACCCTCTTAGTGATAAGGAGGCCGACATAGGAGCTAAGGGGGATGGCCTGACAAAAACGCTTCCAACTTTGCCTATAAATAGTGGACTGTTCCCTACAAATTTTCTCACCTTTTGCACTCACTTTCTTTTTGTTCTAATTCAGTTTATACATCTCTTACAATCCTTTGATCATTTAATCTTAAGCTTTTGTTTCCAAGTGATTCAAGCTTAGATCCTCAAGTGCAAGAGAAGAATACTTCTTATCATAAAGTCAAGAAGTATTATAGCTTAGTTGGTGTTCAACTAACGTAGTTACGATTGTGTCATAATTTGTAAATCATTTGTGCATCTTGTGTAATTGTGTGTAATAGTTAGATCGTGGTGATCATAGAGAGTATAGTTAGATCGGGTGATCGTAGAGAGAATAGTTAGATCGGGATGATCGTGTTAGTTCTTAGGTAAAGTGATCTTGTGTTAGTGCGGTTAATATTTTAGTTCTCAAAATACAAAGTGTGTGGTAGATTGGTTCTAGCTAAGATTATAACTCGACATTTGGTTTAGTGTCGAAAATTGGTGTAAGCAACTTGTGTACGGTTTTTTCCGCTTAAAGGGAGTTTGTTGACATAGTGAAGAGAACTCTCGAGTTGGGTACTCGGGGAGTGGAGTAGGGAGAAGAGGAGGTTCGTTATGGTGTTTTCAAAATGTTATTTACTGATGTGAACAGTAACTTTTATAAAAATAGTTTTATAAAAGTATTTTTATACATTTAAGTATATAATCTCGCGTAATTCATAACTCCTTCGTTATTGATCCAAAAATTATGATCCGAATTGTTTTGGAATACTAGAATTAAGTGCTATCTGTGAAAAATAATAAACTTTATATATTAGAAGTATTTTATAACTTGTTTTTATAAAATCTCTTTTATAACGCGTTTAATTAACGTGTAACTCGTAAACTACGTATCTTTTTCGTTATTAATCCGTTTTTCGAGTTTCTTACCTTTTTGGAATCGTCATGAGACGTACTATTTTATAAAAATGTTAAACCCACTGTTTTGAATTCGAATCAAAACAGCCTCTTTACATCTTTTATATAATTAATTATATACACTTGTTTTTATAACTTTTCAACTTAATAAAGTTACCACAAATCCTTCACAACCTTATATATCATATGTGTTACATATAATAGTGTCCATTTGTCCATCATATGTCCAAGAGTCCATGGTATAAGTCCTTATCAACACCTTTAAATCATAACTTATTAAGTAAACCCTAAATTAACAAGTTTATACATAAACTTTTTATACATAAACCAAGAGTGTACAAGACTTATACTTCCATTATAACATCATATTAACATCCACATAACATGTGAAAAAGTTTATCAAAGCATAATCACAAGTAAAAAATCCATTTTACATGTTAAAACATTTCCTAAATGGTGATTAACTACATAGAACATATATATGCATAAAATCATAAAAGTAAAGATATTAAGAGTTTTAGATGACCTTAATATGATGTGTAGTGATGAACAACAAGAGTTAAACCCTTGTTTAGCAACCAAACCCAAGATTATAACACTTGAAAACCCTAAACCAAATGAAACCCTAATATGGAACCTTCCTTGCTTAAACACTTGTAAATGCTTAAACCAAACCTTCTAAACACCTTATGTCATCTTAGAAATGAAGTAGGAATGTGTATAAATGTTGTAAGTAATTTTTGTATGAATTGTTTGTGATCTTTGGGGTGAGCCGTGGGTTTTGAGACAAAAGGGAGAGAAAAGATGAACTTTTTCTTGCTAAGGAGTGAAGTGTATGTGTTTCTTACTTATCATAAGTCTTATATGCATAATAAGTTAGTCAAAGATGCATGTATGAAGTCTTGAGACAAGAATGAGGGTTTCAAGGAAGTCTTTGGTCAAAAGAATGGTAAGCATGGCTAGATTTAATGACAAGTGATGTACAAAGACCAAGTTGTGAATTGTAAGATATTTCTTTTGTATCATTCATCCCATATCCGGTTTTATATGTATATGTATGATATATTTTTGAAATTTTTGAGTATTGGGTATAATCGTGGGTATTTGTTGAAGCGTAGAAAAGTTTTGGTGGTTCCGGGTATGCCTAAACGAAATATATTTAATTGCGAAACGTAACCACTTTACGCAACCAATAAAAATAAAATGAACAAAGTTAATAATTATCATCAAAATAATTACTTAACACTTGCTTGATGTAAATATTTAATTGTTTGATGCCCGTTTACATTGATTGATCATTTTTAGCTTACGCGATTTAACTTAACGATTACGAGTAAAAGCAAACGCGTACAATACTAAAAATACATAGTGGATTTATTGACGACGTCAATGACCCTAAAACACGGGTGTTATAGTTGTTGATATCAAAACACTAGCCAAAGCACCCTATTTATACTACTAGAAAGGCCTTGGGAGTATTCAATGCTTGCCTTGGGGCGAAAGGGTCATAAGGTGCCAGGGAATAGGAGTCTAGATCCTTTTTGAGAGTTCAAGGAGCTTCGAGATAAACAAGGTTCATCGGACGCAAGGGAGCCGCGTAGGTGGAGGTCTTAGCCGGTCGACTGGGGCTTCGTCCCCGGGTGAGTGTCGCTTGATTTTTCGTTTAAGCTCTCTTTTTGAATCATGCTTGGTCGTGGGTCTTTATACTTTAGTAATACTTCATTTAGGCTCATCCTTGGGACTTGGAAGCTCGAATGGTTGAATCTTGTACTCTTGAAATGCTTCCAATCTTTAGCCTTGATTTGGGATTCTTCGTACTCGTATAAAACTTGATTTCTTTGCTCTTTTCTTCACTTTTCCTGTTTTTGGCTACAAATGTCACACCCCCAAACGGGGCCTAGTCGGAAACACGTGTCCG
>BQNB010031755.1:0-41159 GCA_026074375.1 Tanacetum coccineum | reverse complement strand
TGGGGAGCTCCTGTCTTATTTGTTAAAAAGAAAGACGGATCTTTCAGAATGTGTATCGATTACCGAGAGTTGAATAAACTTACTGTAAAGAATCGTTACCCATTACACAGAATCGATGACTTATTCGACCAACTTCAAGCTTCGAGTGTCTACTTAAAAATTGACTTAAGATCAGGCTATCATCAACTGAGAGTAAGGGATGAAGATATTCCTAAGACTGCTTTCAGAACAAGATACGGATACTATGAATTTCAAGTAATGCCATTTGGTTTAACTAACGCGCCTGCTGTATTCATGGATCTCATGAACCGTGTGTGTAAACCATACTTAGACAAATTCATAACAGTGTTCATCGATGATATTCTCATCTACTCTCATAACGAAGAAGATCACGCAAATCATCTGAAAATCATTTTGGAATTACTTAGAAAAGAGAAACTATATGCCAAGTTCTCCAAGTGTGATTTCTGGATCCGCATGGTGCAATTTCTTGGACACTTAATTGATAGTCAATGACTTCATGTTGACCCCGCCAAGATTGAAGCAGTTAAGAACTAGCATCTCCCACTACACCCACTGAAGTTCGTCAATTCTTAGGACTCGCCGGCTATTACCGAAGATTCATCCAAGGTTTTTCAAAGATTGCAAAGTCTTTGACTAAATTAACCTAGAAAAACAAGAAGTATATCTGGGGAAAAGATCAAGAGACGACTTTCCAATTGCTAAAACAAAAACTTTATGAAGCTCCAAATCTAGCATTACCAGAAGGAAACGATAACTTTGTCGTTTACTGTGATGCATCTCTTCAAGGTCTGGGAGCAGTATTAATGCAAAAAGAAAAAGTTATTGCATGTGCATCCCGACAACTCAAACCTCACAAAGAAAATTATGCCACTCATGATCTTGAATTAGGAGCAGTAGTATTCGCTCTTAAAATCTGGAGACACTATCTATACGGTACAAAGTGTACAGTGTTCACTGATCACAAAAGCCTTCAACATATTCTTCATCAGAAAGAGTTGAACATGAGGCAACGCCGTTGGCTAGAATTGCTTGCAGATTACGATTGTGAGATCCGCTACCATCCTGGAAAGGCAAATGTCGTAGCAGATGCCTTAAGCCGAAAAGAACCACTCTGAATCAGATCATTAATCATGACCCTTCATCCAAGATTACCAACACAAATCCTCGAAGCTCAAACCGAGGCAATCAAAGAAGAAAACATCAAAGCCAAGAACCTACGAGGAATGGACAAATCATTTGAAATTCGTTCTGATGGAACTCGTTGTATCAAGAATCGAAGTTGGTTACCACTCTTCGGTGGTTTGAGAGACTTGATCATGCATGAGTCTCATAAATCAAAATATTCCATTCACCCAGGTTCTGACAAAATGTATCAAGATCTAAAGAAACTTTATTGGTGGCCTAACATGAAGGCAATCATTGCTGAATATGTTGGCAAATGTTTGACATGTTCTAGAGTTAAGGCAGAATGTCAGAAACCATTCGGCTTACTAGTACAACCAAAGATTCCTATGTGGAAATAGGAAAGAATAACAATGGATTTCGTTACAAAACTTCCCAAAACATCAAACGAACATGACACAATTTGGGTCATTGTCGATCGCCTTATAAAATTTGCACATTTCATCCCTACCCGAGAGACAGATAGTATGGAAACCCTTACAAGGTTGTACATCAAAGAAATAGTCTCCCGGTATGGCGTGCTAATATCTATCATATCGGATGGTGATAGTCATTTCACATCCAGATTTTGGCAATCAATGCAAAGTGCCTTGGGTACTCAATTAGACATGAGTATGGCATATCACCCTCAGACGGACGGACAAAGTGAAAGAACCATCCAAAACACTCGAAGACATGCTTTGAGCCTGTGTTATAAACATGGAAAAGGATGAAAGACACTTACCCATTGGTGAAATTTCTTTACAATAAGCTGTTTACCACGCCAGTATAAAGGGCAGCACCGTAGAAGCACTCTTGGTCGAAAATAGTCAGATCACCTGTTTGTCTGGGCCTGAGTTGGGAGATGATCACCCTCCCGGACCATAAAAATAATTTATGAAACCACTGAAAGAAGCTGTAAATTCGACAGAAGCTTGCAGCCAGCACGGAGACGCAAAGAAGTTACGCCAATGTCAGGCAAAAGCCTTTCGAATTTGAAGTTGGAGATCGTGTTATGTTAAAAGTGTCACCTCGAAAAGGTGTCATTCGTTTTGGAAAGCAAGGAAAGCTTAATCCCCGGTATATTGGACCATTTAAGATTCTTAAAAGAGTTGGTCAAGTGGCATACAAACTAGAGCTTCCTGAAGAGCTCAGAAATATCTACAATACTTTCTACGTTTCTAATCTAAAGAAATGATTATCTGACGAATCCCTTGTTATTCCAATAAAACAGCTTCAGCTCAATGACAAACTCAATTTTGTAGAAGAACCAGTGAAACTTATAGATTGAGAAATCAAGAAACTAGGACAAAGTCGTATTCCTATAGTCAAAGTACGATGGAACTCTAAAAGAGGACCAAATTTACGTGGGAACGCGAAGATGAAATTCATGCCAAATATCCTCATCTATTTTCCAGCATCTCTTCAAAATCCAATTAAATCTCGGGACGAGATTTCTGTAAGGATGGGGGACTATAACTACCCGACAATATTTCCATACAATGTAAGATAATCCATCTAGTATATAGATGTACTGTAATATCCATCTATTATAATTTATACCACCTTTTTACAGGGAAGAATTGCTTTACTCATTATGGCCAACGTTACTTGAGCATCACTAAAGTTAACGAGCTCCCACAACCTACGTATGCCATCTATATTCTAATTTATCTCAGTAAACATCCTAATATGTCAAGTCTATGCCCTAATATCATTTTTACCAAGTACATTATTCATTTAACGTACTTTTAAAAAACGTTATACCAAAACAAGCATTAACCGTTAACGTTTATCGACAACACACCTTAAATTTTGTGTAATGTAAACATTCCACTTAATGCATGACTTCTAAACCCTAAACCTAATCCCTTAATCATTCTAAAACCTAATCTAAAACCCTAAACCCTAAACAAAACCCTAATTTCATATTAAAACCCTAAAACTTAAAACTAAACCCTAAAAACTTAATCCTAAGCCCTAAACCCTAATCTTAAACACTAAACCATAATCCTAACACTAATCCTAAACCTTAATCTATCCCTAACTCAAAATTAAAACCCTAATCCCTAAAATGAGCCCTAAACCAACCTGTGACCCATTTGCTTCCATTTTGACCCATTTTAAACCCAAGCACCCATCCTAGCACCTCCATGACCTCACCATGACATCACCAAGCAGCCTAGTAAGCACCTCCATCACCTCCTTGCTAATATACTTGGCCACCAAGTTGCTTGATCAGCACCTTGTCACTCCATTCTAGTTGTGGCCTCCAAACACCCCTTCAACACCTTCCACCTTGCTTAGCTACTATCCTAGACTTCAATATTCATTCCTAGCTATCCTTAGCCATCTATCTACAGATCCTAACACTTAATCCCCAAGAAAACTTGGGCACCAAGGGTGTTTTCACCCTATAAATACACGAACCAAGCACCCTTTTCAAATCATCCCTCAATACTTTATTCACACACTCAAATGGAGTTCTAGCCTTTCCATAGCAGCAATAGAAGATCAATAGAAGTCCCTAAGCTCAGAATAGAAGCCAAGAAGCAAGAAAAACGAAGTCTTGAAGCCATTTCTAGGCGTACGAGTCATAAAAACCCATTTCGACCCATTTTTGCTCAAGTAAGCTCAAAATATTGTTCAATAAGCTTATAATATGTATTATAATGTTCATAATACTCTTAAGATCATATATGAACTCTTGTTTAAGCCTTGAATCCTCAAACCCGTACGTTTTTTTATTAAAACCCTAAAAATAACCCGTTTTATTTTTCTAGCTAACGAATCCTTTTTCTAAACTTTCGTTATGTTAAAACATCTTATTTTAGCCTATACTAATAAGCTATAACCTGCAAATATCATTTGGAATCCTAAAATAAGCTTGCATGACATTTTGGACTTGTTTTGCAAATATATTCCATGCAAGGGGTATATATCGCAACTTTCTGAAATTAATAACTAGAGGGGCTGAAAATGTCATTTTTTTAAAGTTATAACTATAAGGACCTATTTTGCCAACTTGTAAAGTAAAAGGTTTAAATTATATATACTTATTATATAAAGGACTAAACTTGTAAAAGTTTATAAACCAAGGGTATATATTACCATTTTTGCAAACTTAAAAATATAAAATATAATATTTTTAATAAAAATATATATTAATATTATAAAACTTAATTTTGTTAAAACCCGACACATTTATCGTTATTAATCATCGATCGACGCTTTATAAATCAATTACATTATATAATTAACATAATTTATCATCGACTAACTTTTGAAGAAACTTAAAACTATAATGTATCACGTTACTAGGGAGCTTCATGTGAGAGGTTTCATTTGGGTATATGTTTTGACGATTTTACTGGATTTACGATTTAAAGTGTCCTGGCTCCTCAAACGTTTACTACATGACCTCTGAATTATGATGGCCCGAACAGTGATGCAATATTTCTATAACATTTCAATCAAAATGATATTACATTACAAGCTTTATGACATAAAACATATCCAATCAAACTAAGACTTGACATATTACACAGGTTGTGTGACGAAGCCGTCACTTTCATTTCATATACTTTTGCCATCAATCAGATTTCCCTGTACTGTTAAGGTGAGTTCATAGCCTCGCATTTCAATCTTTTAAATGTTTTATAAACCCGCAAGGGGGATACATGCTATAAACCATGAATGCAAGTATTTTTCTGTATGCTATCCTGATACATTATTGCCTAAGTCTCTACTTTTGCCATTACGTCCCCACTATCATGAACCGTTAATTACTCGTCGGGGTAAGCGCGGATGCTGTAAATAGGTCTATTTGGGACTGGACTCCCCGTTGGTGTACCTATATTGTCGGTAACCAATAGCACACATTTGAATAACTTTACGGGTGTTTTGGCAAAAACACCCGTTGGGGCAATTATTTATGATTATTTAATCTAAGGCTTCGGTGTAATGAGCTTAGGGCAATAATAATGTTTTCCATAATAATTGTACATGCATGCAATTATTACAAACTATGGGTGTATAACAACGTAGCCCACTATTGAAATTGCATTCAAACTACTTTACTTAAACCTATGAATTTCACTCAACATTTGTGTTGACTTTTTAGCATGTTTATCTCAGGTAATTGAGCAACTTAAAGCACGGAGTGGCATGGACTTGAAGATGGCTAAACTGTTATCATTCAAACTTTATGTTACTAGATTTTGGGACCTCACTTTTTGTAAAAACTCTGATGAATAAATGAATGATAACATAATTTTCCAAAAACTTCTCTTTATGATTTGTTTTCTATGATTATGACTGTTGTACTATGAAATAACACCCCAGATTAGCTTCCGCTGCTATATTAGACAAAATGGGGGTGCTATAATTGATGACGTGTTTCTACTTTGAAATTCAAATCATATCATACTACGGATCAATTAAAATCCCCAATATTACCCCTAATGTTCTGCTAATTTTGCAGCAATCTTCCAATCGTGTTATGTTGTAGTATGATATTTTTTCAAGCAACTTTGAAGGTAAATATATGTTCTTATTTTCTGGTTTATTCTTGTGTTTGATCATATTAATTTTGGCACACCATATGTTTGTTGAAATGATTCTGAAGCTAAGATGGCATTCGTTGATTCTTTGATCTAATATGCGTGTATTATATTGCTTCTATGAATGATGTTTGTTATATTTCACTGTGCCAGAGGTAGAAAAGTGAACGTGTCTGTGTCGTGCAACTTATCATGGTCTCGGAGAACCGATTGCATTAAATATTTGTGTAAGATGGGCGATGAGGTACTTTTTTCACATTATATAGATTACTACAATATTGAAAGTTACGACATAGTAAATGGGAATTAATGTTTCTGGAGTATGTGGTGAGCAAATCATCAAATTTAATATGTTTATTAAACATTATATGTTTTTTAGGTGTAATTCAATTTTATTATCGATAAGTTTCTGATGAGTTTTCTAAGATTTTTCTTATATTTTGTGCATTGGCTGGCAGACTATTTGCAGAAAAGGACCAAATACGACACAATTTACGGGTTTAGAGGAGGACATGTTGGAGTTACGAAGGGTAAATATGTTAAGTTGACTGATGAAATTGTTTATCCTGACAGAAATGAAATCAGGTGATTTTCAACAGTTTCCTTTTTAGGATTTGTTACCTAGATTAGGAGTTTGTAAATGTTTTGGGCACACTTTGGGATATGTGTAAGCCGTTTGGTCAGATCCTTTTTAGTTATAAGTTTAAGTATATACACCATCTGGTTATGAAAAATATATTCACAAATATGGGTGGGTTGAACTTGCAGGTGTTCATGATTCATACTTCACAAATAGGAGATGTTGGACGAAATGAACAATAATTTAAGGGAGAAGTTTGTTGAACTTTACCAAACACCAATACAGAAAACGTATGACATCTTCCCATTTCTCATTGTCTTCATATTTTCCGATTAACCGTAAGCCTGGACTGCATTACTTCAGTTTCATAATGTGAATCAATGTTGGTTTTTTTTGTTATGTCAGATGTTGGAATGGAGATCTTTCAACAGTCCTTCCCTACAATGTCGTTCCCACCAGTGCTGGATGTAGCAGGTTTTGATCTTTCTAATGCTCTTGAGTCGTCCTATTTTTTCAACTGTTAATCGCTCAAAACAAATGCATCAATCTTTTCATTTGTGCCAATTTGGAGGGGACCTTTTAGGAGGCCATTGTTGTACTAACTTTTTTAACCAAGATGATATTACTCTTACAAAGCTATGATCATTGATTCAGTAAGAAACTTTTCATCCCTTTAACTCGATTCTTCATTTATTTGATTATTTTATAGAGATTTATCATATGGGTATATATTATCGTCATATAAAGTCCTAAGGAAGGACTCAAGTTGTGTAACATTTTGTATTCAGTATCATGAACTCTTGAAAAATATTGAAACTATGCTCCGTAATATATTTTCTAATAAATTTTGGAATGATGATTGTTTTGAAGCTTAACTCAAGAAAAAATCATTGATTTTATTGTAGGTGTTGCTATCTAAAGGGATGTTTTGTTCGTGCCATCTAAAGGGGTGTTTGGTTTATGCTGTTAACAATAGTGTTTGGCTGCTGTTGTAACTGGCATTCTGGTAAGTATGCATTAATTGCAAAACCGAGCTATGAACATATGATTTCTTATGTCATTTCTTAAATGCAGTTGTACATAGCATCATCCTTAGCAGGAATATGAGCAGTTCCATGGATTATAATGTCTGAGGTACATACATCAACATGGATACAGTTTTTCCATATGTTTTTTTATCAAAATCTTATTAACCATTCAGCCTACTTCTCCCTTTAGCTTATTTTTTAAGTTTTAAACACAAATGTCAATTATATATAATCCAGTTTGACCGATTTCACGTATAATGAAAAAAGTTCACTCTCTAATTGATATTTTGCATCTAGATATTTACCATTAACATCAAGGGTGCTGCTGGAAGCCTGACAACGATTACAAATTGGTTTGGCGCATGGGCTGTATATTTCACTTTTCTTTTTCTTTTAAGCTTAAGTTCTTATGATAATTTGGAACGAGTAGTCTCATGTTTTCATTAATTCTTAATGTTTGATGCATTTTGTATATCAAAATAAGATGATTTTGCTAGCATTGTCCATATGTGTGAGTGGATTCTTTTAGTCAATGTTTGTGCTCACCAAAGTTAGCTTTGATATAACATCTCTATATTTCAGTAGTTATCACATGCTGCTAAATACAATTCTTACCCGCTACGACGTAGGCCAATTGATTAATATGCGTGCGTTGTCTAAAATGTACACAGTGATAGTTATTAGGAATAAGTGGTGTTCTAATAAAGCAACATCTTAGTCAACATGAATATTGTATTCTGAATAACACATTATCTTATTGCCATTCTTATGTTTTTGCTCTCATGATGGATTTTTAGTATATTTTTACATGGATAAATGTTGGACACCTGAACCAGTTTTCTGATCCAAATTCTTAACCTGATTCAACATCTCATTGAGCTGCAGTTTGTTGATTCATGAATTATTTATAGGCTAATACCACTTAAAGGAAAAATCTCCACTTTGATAAGAACACTAACTTCGCTTAACCCAAACCTTTAAGTTATACGAGCTAATCATGCTAAAGTTGTTGAAACATGACTTGACTGATTCTACGATTATGGGAAATATTAGTAACTATTATTTTTGGAACTATGCCTTTTTGTAACACTATTCGTGATATTCGTATTGCCTGGGTTCATTTTTTTCATTTTTGTTTTAGTTTTCACTAGATAATAGTAGTAAAAAATTGGTATGGTGACCACCTTCTCATAGGTCGCGGACATACATTACCACAAATGTTACTGACTTTTATATGGTAATTTGGTTATTGAGTCTCTTTTTTTAAATATTTTTTATTGAGATCGATTTTTCAGCATATAAAAATATTCTCCATAGAGTTATGTTGCTGATGTAATGCCGAAGTTCTATGTATCTTCTCTTTTTCAATGGATTTGTGCTACTTGAGCAATGGTGAAGTTGTTGTACCTCTTTCTTATATTTGAATTCTGCGTTTGAGGCAGATTTTCTCGTGGGCCTGTTACCTATTTTTCGTGACCATTTAAAGGAGCATGGGATTGTACAAATGCTGATTATAGGATGCGAGGCTGCTATTTTAGTACAGGTTAGATCAACATGATGCATCTTTTTTACTATTTTCAGTCGTCTCATAAACCTTATAAGCACACTGCGTTATAAAAAATGTTGGTGTTGCAAAAAATTACAAAAGCATTTTGTTTGATGCATTTTGTATATCAAAATAAGATGATTTTGCTAGCATTGTCCATGTGTGAGTGGATTCTTTTAGTCAATGTTTGTGCTCACCAAAGTTAGCTTTGATATAGCATCTCTATATTTCAGTAGTTATCACATGCTGCTAAATACAATTCTTACCCGCTACGACGTAGGCCAATTGATTAATATACGTGCGTTGTCTAAAATGTACATAGTGATGGTTATTAGGAATAAGTGGTGTTCTAATAAAGCAACATCTTAGTCAACATGAATATTATATTCTGAATAACACATTATCTTATGGCCATTCTTATGTTTTTGCTCTCATGATGAATTTTTAGTATATTTTTACATGGATAAATGTTGGACACCTGAACCAGTTTTCTGATCCAAATTCTTAACCTGGTTCAACATCTCATTGAGCTGCAGTTTGTTGATTCATGAATTATTTATAGGCTAATACCACTTAAAGGAAAAATCTCCACTTTGATAAGAACACTAACTTCGCTTAACCCAAACCTTTAAGTTACACGAGCTAATCATGCTAAAGTTGTTGAAACAGGACTTGACTGATTCTACGATTATGGGAAATATTAGTAACCATTATTTTTGGAACTATGCCTTTTTGTAACACTATTCGTGATATTCGTATTGCCTGGGTTCATTTTTTTCATTTTTGTTTTAGTTTTCACTAGATAATAGTAGTAAAAAATTGGTATGGTGACCACCTTCTCATAGGTCGCGGACATACATTACCACAAATGTTACTGACTTTTATATGGTAATTTGGTTATTGAGTTAAATGTCTGTTAGTCATATTCATATGTCATATGCATAAGACACATGTTTTAATTCGTAAAATCTATACATATACATGCTTACAAACATATATACATGTCCATGCCTCTTAAAGTATACTAACCTGCAAGTACATTTGCAGGTGGTTCCTTATCTCTTGAAGTTCATCGACAATCTAACAAATATGTGTGTACGATTTAATCGATTAAAGACTCAAGGTCCCACCAGAGAATATGAATGTAGAAGTGCACTTTCGACTCTACCACGTAACATTTTCTGTTTAACTATTAGAAAGGCTTGAAGGTTTATTCTTGCGATAAAGACGCCAACTACACAAACTCCACAAAGAACATCGTTTACAAAGAAAATTTATTTCGTGTTTGAATTAGCAACATAGATTTGTATTAAAGTAACATCTCATTGAAAGAGCTTGATGACCTTGAGAAAATAGAATCGATTGATTTAGCTCAAAAAGCGAGAGTTAAATGGGAAATAGAGAGTGGTGAAAATTCCAAATTCTTCCACGGTCTCATTAACTCCAGAAGAAAATCCCAAATGATCCAGGGTATTATGCATGAAGGAATTTGGTTAACCGATCCGAGTGTCATTAAAGAAACTTTCGTTAATTTTTACAAAGACAAGTTTAGTTGTCAAGACTCTCAGGTCTCTTTTCCACTTTTCATTCCTACTCACCGTCTTCACACTTCCGATCGTGATTCGCTTGAAGCCATTGTTTCTATGGATGAGATTAAGATGGTTGTTTGGGAATGCGGTAGTAACAAAGCTCTAGGTCCAGATGGTTACTCCTTCATGTTTATTAAAATATTTTGGGAGCTTTTGAAACATGATATTCAGGAGTTTGTGGATAGTTTCTTTGCATCCGATAAGTTCCCTCAAGGAGAAAATTCTGCCTTCATTACGCTCATTCCAAAGGTTCCTAATCCTTTGTTTATTAAAGATTACAGACCTATTTCCCTTATTGGTTTTCATTACAAGATTGTTGCCAAAATTATTGCAAATAGACTGTCAAAGGTCATTGATTCTATCATTAGTCCTGAGCAATCTGCGTTTATCTCGGGTCGTCAAATTTTAGATGGCCCTCTTATTCTTAGCGAGATTGTTGGTTGGTACAAGAAACGTAAAAAGAAGTTGATGCTTTTTAAAGTTGATTTTGAAAAAGCTTTCGATTCTGTCAGTTGGAGGTATCTAGATTACATTCTAGATAAGTTGGGTTTTGGAATTAAATGGCGCTCTTGGATTAAGAGTTGCTTATCATCGGCTAGAACTTCTATTCTTATTAATGGGAGTCCTACTTCGGAATTTTCCTTAAAGAGAGGCTTGAGGCAAGGAGATCCGTTGTCTCCTTTCTTATTCATTATTGTCATGGAAGGCCTTCATATGGCCCTTAACGATGGTATGGCTGCTAATTTGTTTCATGATATCAAATTAAACTCATTGAATATTCACCTTTCCCATCTTTTCTATGCCGATGATGTGATCATCCTCTCTGAATGGAATCAAAAGGATATGGAAAACATAATTCGGATCCTCAACGTTTTCCACATAGCTTCTGGTCTAAAGATTAACTTCTAAAAATCGAATGTTTTTAGAGTTGGAGTTTCGCATAGTGAAATTGTCTCCATGGCTTCATGTACTGGTTGTGCAGCAGGTGTATTCCCTTTTTCGTATCTTGGTTTACCCATTGGCTCGAATATGAGCCGTATTGCGAGTTGGCAAATCCTCATTGATCGTTTTAAAGCTAGAATGTCGAGTTGGAAAGCAAACCTCCTTTCCATAGGAGGTCATCTTACTCTCATCAAGTCTGTGTTTAAGGCATAGTTAATTTATTACTTTTCTATTTTCAAAGGTCCCCCCGATCGGTTATAGATCCTTAAAAGCTTTGCTGCTATTTTCTTTTTGGGGTTTTTCATGAAAAACAAACAAAGAAAATTGCTTGGATTCAAATGGTCGAAGATTATTCCTACTCCTAATAAAGTGGGGTGGGGGGGGGGGGGGGGGGGGGGGGGTCTAGAGTTGGAAAGCCTTAAAGCTTTCAAATAGAGCTCCATCTTATTGAAATGGAAATTGGGTGGCCTTTTTAATTCTCCGAAGGCTTTTTTGGGTTCAAGTGTTAAAGCTTTAACATGGTGAGGAAGCAGTAGGATTTTGGAGCGGCAGCCAATCAAAGGAGTTTTGGGGCAAAAATTGTTGGCACTATTAATCACATTCACCTCGATAAATATTATACCTCTTAGCTCCATTTTCTTTTATATATAGTTTGTGATTGCATCATCTATTTTGTTTTTTTTTTGGAAGGATACTTTTGGCTAGGAATGACCCCTTTAAACCATTCGGATAATAATCAGATTAATTTCAACCACCTTGCCATCAACAAAGATTTGCTCTTCTATTCCATTATCGTATTACTAATGGATCATGGGATTTAGGGATTGGAGTAGGAAGCCATTACAATGGTAGACACAAAAACCGAGTGTATGCGTATGCAGGGAGGAGGGGCGAGCGAGAGCCGCGGCTAGATCCTTAGGCTCCTGAGCGTGCGTAGGGGGTGTGGGTCGGCGGCATATGGGGGGGGCGGGGGGCCCGATTCAAATTCAAGTTTTGAATCTTATCATGGTTGTTAAGATCCCGATCCTGATCTTAGGATCTTACGATTTTACGATACTGCAAAGCAAAAACGATCCAGATCCTACGTAGGATCTTTGCTTGCTTAGGATCTTATAGGATCCCGATCTTGACCATAGGATCTTAAGATCTACTACGATCCGATCTTACTTTTCTCGAACCACGAACTAAAATCTACGAATTTATGGGTTGTGTTTCTTAGATATTAAAAAAACAACAAGCTAGTCTTCTTAAAGATTTTATAATTATAATTTATGACAACATTCTTATAAAACATTTATATAATTTTGTGTTTATGATATATAATCATTTGTAGATTTATATAATATTAGAAAGACTATTAAGAAAATAACATTATAGTAGGATCTTACGATCCCGATCTCACCTTACGATCTCGATCTTGCAAAGCCGAAAACGATCCTGGGTAGGATCCCGATCTTGACAACCTTGCTTTTTTATATATATATATTTTTTTATTGATTTATAAATGGGTATTGTGAGTGAAGGAGGTATTTTAATTTATAAAATTGTGGGTGAGTGGGGCCCAAATAACATGAGTTATGGTATGTTATGAAAGAGGGGTATTTTGAGATGTTGTGTTGAAATGATATAACATGATGTGGCATTGCGTGAGGCCCAAATGACATGACTTTTTTAGCCATGATACCTTGTGCTCTAGAAAGCATGTAAAATGTCATTACACCAAAACTGCTTTAACAAAATAAATACAGTATAAATTTACATAACCATCTCTAATTATAGATTGTGCAATACATCCCAAATAAAGAATTACATATAAAATTGTTGGTACAATTTCCAACTATAAAAGTCAAATATCAACACTTACTAGTATTAGTACAATTTGTGTGACATCCATTCGTTATTCACTGAAGACTACAACTCCAATCTCCTCATGTATTTGCTCTTGGTTTTCAACCTTTGGTATGTCGCCTCTGGTCTCGTTTCGATAATTATATGTGGTGTTTTTGGTTTTGATATGCATGTATGTTTATGTCCAACGTTTTTGTTGTTTATTGTAAAAGGGTAGTTGTTTAAATCGCTCCATATTCATCGAGAAAATGGTTTTTGGGAGGTTGATGGCATCACTGAAGACGAAACTATGGTCATTGAAGATGAAGAAACCGGCGGTTGTTGAGGAAGATAGTTCTTGGCATAGCTATGACATGATTGAAAAAAGTGAAAGCATGAGAATCGAAATACGAAGCAAGAAAGCACGTAAACTTATTGAAGAAACTCTCAGAGTAGCCGATTCTCCCAAGAGCTACTCTTTTTGAAAACAGTACTCAAATTTGTCTATATGAACATCTTTTGAAATAGTACTCATGTTACTATGTTTATACATAGTGTATGCTAAACCATAAACATGTCTCACAAGATAGTTGGGATCCACTTATATAATGTTCAGTTCTTTAGTTATACTACTCCACTTCTTATCTTTTGGTGCTAGTTTTAGCAAATTTAATTTCGTTTTGATTTATAAGTAGCGAGTATGGGTCATTCTTAGCTAAGGAATTGAACCCGTCATTTGTTCTGAGAAACAAAAAAAGAAAAAAAAAGAAGATAAATGTGTGGCTGCTGGGATTCGAGCCCAGGTCTCCACGGCCACAACGTGGAATTCTTACCACTAAACTACAGCCACATTTTGTTTCTTATGTTCTCTACTCTCTTTATATTCACTCGAAGATTTAATCACAAAGTTAGACCATTAGTGATGGTTCAAGATGATGAAGATGACATCGGAGAATTTTCACAATTAAAGCTATAGCCTGTGAACCGGTTTTGAAAAGTTTAGAGATAATCAATCAATAAAAAGATGTTGTTATTGATAGCGTTATTTATATAATTTAGTTTTCGAAAGCAACCTATATGTGTGCACATCACAAATATGCATATGTGATGTTGTCCCACACTTTCGATAATGTTAGAAAATGAACAAGGGTGTCATCGTTTCCACCCTCTTTTCTATAACTGTGTGAGCAATATAGTTTCGCCATTGAAACAAACACCTCTTAAAATTATATTTAAAAAGGTCAAGTATCATAACACTAATAAGTAATACAGTAACATTAAAAAGTGTTATCATATATTCTCACTTTTATCATCAACACACTAAAATACTCTTTCACTCATAACACCATTAAAATCGCCTTTTTTGAACTCACTTCTGTTTTTTATTTTCTTTTCTATTTTTCATAAAAAAATCAAAAGTACAAAATAAATATAACAAAAATACAAAAAATATAAAAAAATAAACACATTAAAATATAACAAAAATCATGGTTCTAAAAGGCTCGCAAATGCCTCGCAAAGGCCACGTAAAGGCGCGAGGCGTGACCTCCACGCCACACAATAAACCAAGGCTTGGACTTAAGGCTTGACGTGAGATGAGGAGTGAATAAACGTGATAAGACGTGATAAAACGTGATGCGTGAAGGCTTTTTTGAATTCAATTTCGATAAAAAATGTATTTTTATATAGAAATGAAAAAGATTACATGCAAAGATAGTTTCTTGACTTTATTCCTTATGTATGACACTTTTTGTAAACTCAATATATTTGTAATATGATATAAATATATAAATATTTTTCGTATTTTGTGCCGCCTTAAGTCATGCCTTAAAAACGCCATGACTAGTCATGGCTCGCAAAGACGTGAGGCTTGACCATGCCGCAACGGCACGCCTCACGCTATTTATAACCTTGACAAAAGTACATACCCACGCTACACATACTCTACACACACCCATCTTCTTCCTAGAAACACACACGCCCACACTACACACTCTAAAAAGACACACATTTAAATTGAAAGAAAAATAAACCAAAACAAAACCAACACACATTGATGTATCAACGTGCAAACCAACGCCACCAAAGGAGCATTGCTTCAATGGTATTACTCCTCCACGGTAAACGTCCAGTTGACCGGTCAAGGAGGACTTTTGATAAATAGGTCTTGGGTTCAATCCCAACTCCTAGCTAATTAGGTTACCGGAAAAGGTGCTCATTGCCTTGGGTTTGATCCTTGGGGAAGAGTTAGTCGGCATCCAGAAGGGTGCACGGTTCAAGGTTTCTCCGCCGATTTAAACCAACGCTATCAAGGCTGGTGTGGTAACGCGACAACTTGGCCTCCACGTCGGCATAACGATACCGATACCGAGCCCACTAAGGTTACATGATCTAATAGGCACCTAACTATTTGGGAGTCCCAAAAAGTGAAAAGCAAAGCAAGACATTAAAAATGCAATGAAGTGAGATAGGTAAACTTTTCACTTCACGCGAGTCACTTCTAATTCTATAACAACAAAGTTTATAAAATTTGACTCTAAGACCTCAAAACCTAAAAATTCTCAATTTGATCATGAAGTTTATGATAATAGAGTGAGATAGCATGCCTAATCTTATTGTCGATATCAATATTTTGTAACTCGAGTTGACCCGATCGATTAAACCCGAAACTAGTTTGGTCAAATACGGCTTTTTTAAACAAAAACCCGGTTAAATTGATAAAACCAAAAACTGAAAGCTTAAAGCTTAAACGAATCGTATAAATAACCGCTTAAAATATTAATAGATACCAATAGTTATAATGATATTAGATGAAAAAGAAAACAAGACCAAAAATGTGAACATCAACAAAAACAACAATCAGGTCACAACATAAAAACAACCATACAGATTACTTTGGAATATACAAATTTACTACCTTTTAGCTACACATTTTAAATAAAAAGGAAAAATTATAAAAAAAACACATATGCTTTTTAGATGCATTTAAAATATACGCGTTTGTAATTCTCATATTTCTTGGTTATGTTTGGCACGCAGGAGTGTAATAGCGTTTTGAAGCGGTGAACGATGAACAATGAGTATTTTAATTTTTAGTGCTCGTTTGGCAAAAGAAGTGATGAGTATTTTGATTTTTATTTGTCGTCTAGCGAAGAAGCAGTAAACTGTGTTATTTTTAAGAACGTTAATTATCCAATGTTTGTTTAAGAAGCTGTGACAAATGAGCGGTCAGCTGTGACAACTACTGTTCAATGGCTAATGCTCATTTATGGGTACCAATCACAACTATTATTCACGACCATCACTCACAACGCTACTGCTATACTTGCACTACTTTTAACAAACACACATAAAGTGAAAAGCTTTGTAAAACATAATCTAATTACCAAAATGAACTCATTTTTAACCTCATTTACCACAATAAACTCTTTTTAGACATCTTGCGAAAATAACCTGCGCGTTTTAGTTAAAACTCACGCATCTCATATTAAAGAGACATTGAATAATATCATTGTTAAGTCATTGTCAATGAGTCACATCAAACAAGAGCTCACATAAATGTTATGATAAAAGTGAAAGTAAACTACTTAATGCATCCAACAACTCGTTATTTACCTTCATGTATATACCCAATAAACCAAAGCAATTCAATGCATCCAACCACTCACTTCCTAACTTCGTCTATATATCCAATAAACCAAAGAGGGCAAATACACATAAAAGCAACACAATAGCTCAATTTTATTAAATAAAAGTGACGAGTTTGGTAATTATATTGCTTTGGTGCGCCTAATAAAAAAATCGGATGTTTCATGGTCCCGTGTAATCTTTGTGGTGCGCTGTTATTACTATTATCAGTCCCATATCTTGTTGTTTTGTCGGGTTAGGAGTTAAGTATGGTCAATCTTGCGGATCTTCCCTTTTGTCCGGTATGTATTTTCTTTATTTTTTTCTACAAATAAATTCGAGCAAACTTATTAAATGTTATTTATTTAGTAAAACTTTCAATTCTTGCTACGACTTTTTATTAAAAGATTTAGTTAATAAGATGTTTGATTAGAAAATTGGTAGATGTTTGATTAGGAAATTGCTAGATGCAAACAAGCAAAATTCAGTAGAGATTACAGTTTCATAATCATGGTAACTTTCATTTACAACAGTTTTTCCTTTCTTGACTGAGCTACTTTTTATTATCTATGGCATCAAAGGATTCATAGAATAGAATTAGAAAAGAAAAGAAAACAAAGTAAACGTTTATTTCAACGCAAATGAGACTTCTAGACATTTGGTTTTGGTTTTTCTTCACGTAACCAATGACACGCAACAAATACGCACCAGGTAATACTTTTTCTTCAAAGGGGCGAGTATGTAATTTAAAACCAAATATAAAACGCACCACATTTTGTTTTTTAGCTAAACATTTGTATTCTTATTAATTAGAAAACGCACCTAGTAGACTTTTTCTTCAATTTATGACATTCTTGGGGCGAGTTAAATTACACACACGCCACTCATTTTGTTTTATGTGTAAATTTAAATGATTGTGTAACGTATTGGTGTATATATTTGTCATTTGTTACATTTGGCAACTTTAGTAGTGGTTTATATATTTTTTTTCTTTAGATTTATGATGCAAAAGTGTCAGTTCGTAGTCGTTTTAAGATTCTTGCTAATATGAGAACCATGTTTGATGAGGTCCAACTTCGCATGTTTAGGAGTCATATTTGTGGGCTTTGGTTAGATTTAGAGTACGTTGACCATGACCCTTGTTTAGTTCACGGTATGCTTCTTAAACAACAATATGTGCACGAAGAATCTCATACCGAATATGATATGTTAAAGTTTAATGTTAGTGATAATGTATGTCATTTTGGCCGTAAAGTTGTTTAATGACTGGTTTAAAGTTTGGTGTTTATAATCTAAAAGCCATTGAAAATGCACCCACTCCATTAGTACAACGTATATTCCCTAACCGCATCACTCCGGTACAACTATGCGATCTTAAGGCAATATTTGTGATCTTAAGGCAGTATTCAACTTCCAACATTAAATGAAAAGTCATATGTCTTAATTTTACATGTAAGAACTTCAGAGCAATTACAACTATTTTTCATATAAGAAGCAAATATTAAAAGAAGTGAATATTAACATTAAATTAACTTTTTTGTTTTACTTTCCTTTTTGGTTAGTTATCAACTACTAACATTTAATAGAAAGTAATGTCTTAAATTTACATGTAACAATTTATAACATACAACCATTTACACATTGAATTTTTTTTCATTTTAAAAGCAAATATTAAAAGACGTGAACATTATCATTAATTTTTTCCGTCTATTTTTGTAGTTTTACGTCGCGTTTTGAAAATAAATGAGGCGCGATTGAAAACGCGCTTACAAAAAGTTTTTCTCCAATTTTTGTACCAATTGCGCGAGTTAAATTATAACATCATATGTAAACGCGCTTTATTTTGTTTACTTGTCTAAGCTATAGTTTGCATTGTTTATTAAATATAAAACGCGACTACCAACTTATTTTGTATTCATGTGGTGCGAATTTAATTTTAATTAAATGAAAACGCATCTTGTTTTGTGTCATGTGCAAATTTTTTAGTTGTATTGTTTATTAAATGCAAACGCACATAAGAACTCTTTTTCTTCATTACTTGCGCGAATGTAATTAACCTTACATGCAAACGCACTCCATTTTATTTTTATGTGTATGACATTTTATGACAATGTATAACAATGTATGACAACTTATGACAATGAAAACTTTTATGGGAAGCGCGTTCAGAATTTCTCTCAAATTATAAAACGGGCCTACCAAAAATCAATTGTAGTATAAAACTCGCCATGATTTTATTTTTGTATTACTCAGCGCGTTTTCAAATAAATTACGTAATAGAAAAATCTCGTTGTTTGTTTTTAGTGCTTCTTTGACTATTTTTCCAGCGCGTATAACATATGAAACACGACATTTGATTACGTGGATAAAAAAGGGTTGTTGATGTCTTTAATCCAATAGATTAGATTGTTTAGAACATTTTCGTAAACTATAAACGTGCGGACTGTTTTGAAAAATGCATCTAATAAATGGTCCGTTTCAGTAATTTCCTCAAACATAATTCTAGCACCATATAAAGTCAAAGCAACAAAACTTTAACGGTAACTCTTCACATTTTTACATGTAACATGTTCTATACTAAGCACATGTACATACATATAAGGAGGCGTTTGGTCTGATGAATTTACTTTTCAAATTGGGACTTAATGCCAAAAACATTGTTTGGTGTAAGATGTCAGCTTTTGACTTTAGGTTAAAACATAACATATGACCATCTTGAATTCCAGGCTATAGACTTTACTTTTCTACTTGATTCCATTTTAGTGGGCCATCTTAAATTTTCAGCCTCTTATTATTTTTTTTATTTTTTTTAAATGATATATTTAATTTTAATTCATATTTTTATTTAAAATATATTATTAACTATTATTTTCTCTCTCCTACATCAAAATCAAATTCAAATCAAAATTTAAATCTTAATCATAAACTTACCCACAAACTAAACGGGCTTTAAGTATATAACACTTTGTATATGATATGTATCTATAAGTAGTCACAAATACACCCCTCTTTTTCATCAATCATCCAAAAAAAGTCTTGTCATCGTACCAATCAATTTCTCACGATATTTTGAATTCTTTCACGAGATTTTGAATTCCCCATTGATAATCATAATAAAGATTCATAATCTGAGGTGGGTTTTTCTTAATTTATATCAAAAGTTTGTATCTTGATATAATTTTGTTTGATTAAGAGTTAATTTAATTTCACGATATTTTGAAATCCCTTTTTTTTTCACGGTATTTTGAATTCCCCATTGATAATCATAATAAAGATTAATAATTTGAGGTGGGTTTTCCTTAATTTATATTAAAAGTTTGAATCTTGATATGATCTTGCATAATTAAGAGTTAATTTTGAATTTTTGATGTTTTTACATAATTGAGTTTTAGGTTTGTTTTGTTTTTTTGTCTTGATTGGTAAAGTTTATATCTTTATTATTTTTGGTTGTTTTGAAAGATGTTGGTATTATATTTGTCTTTGTTTATAAGGATCACAGTACTACATCTGTTAAAATTTAATGTTGGTAATCATTAGAAATGTGGATCTTTATGGTTGATCATCAATATGTGGAACCCTAGAAAAAAGGTTTATTTATATAAAGTTGAAGAAATGGTAATGGGGAAGATAAATAAAAGGTTCTTAGTTTGAGGTAGTCTTCTTGATGGTCTTTGTGTTTTTTGTTATGTTTTGTTATGATGATCTTGTGAATTGATGTGTTTATTAAGGTGTTTGTAATAATCTTTTGTTATTGCTAGTTCTAGTTTCGTTATGAATGTTGTTTGGATTATCTGTTGCGTTGTATGATGGTTGAATTAGGGTTTTTGCTTTGGTGTTTGTTTTCGTTAAGTGAAAAAGAATCAAATTGTCAATATGGTCAAATTTTAGGAACTTGCAGGTTTCGCTTGTATGCTTTGATTTCATGAATTTTTGGATTTTGGAAAAATTATTGTGTGTATTTGTTGCTTTTCTTGCCTAGATTACCGAAAATCTTCCATTAGTACTTCCATTTGTTGTATACTTGGACATTTAACGTCCTTGTGTATCTATTGTTAACAGCTAAAACGAAGCTAAATGAGGCTTGCAAGATCTATGTCATGTGTAACTGCGTCAACCCTTCTAGTGTATCAAATCATAATAAGTGTCGCCACTTGAGAATGCACCTAAAATTTTCCATCTTATTACATCTCAATCACAAACATTGTCAATACAGTCAAATTGCCCTTGAAAATTTTGATATCATAATCAGGCATAACAATTCACTAAATTCGTTTATATACACTTACTAGCCTGCGTAGCTCATAATCCGCACATGACCGGAATGTAATTGTCTTACATGTTCCTCATTTCTCTGTATGTTCGACATGTTGAACCGTTCCGTTTTTCATTATCTTATAAGTACCATTATTTTTCAATTAATACTTTGTGATTTACTGGAGCTGGGATTGTTGTAGACATTGTTGAAGTGTTATTTCAGGATAGAACTTATACATGATTAACATTTCTATTGACCTCTTTATCGCATTGGCAGTCCATACTGCTTTCCAAGTGTTTCTGTCCATCTTTTCGTAAACCCGGATTGCAACCTCGTTTTTAAGTCTTTTGTTGGTTGATGGTATGTAGCCACTCCCACTTATGTGATCTAACATGTTGCTTACATCTGCAGTCAAGGATAGGGTTGTTTTAGTTTATTCATTGGATTCGATAGTAGTTAAAAACATATATTAGGTTGATAATATGGGTTATGTGCAGTTATCATATAGAAATTATTTGACATGGTTGTCTTGCAGGCGACCAATGAAAATCTTCCTCCAAATGTAATAAAGCATCTTGCTAGGGAACTAAAAAATCTTGATGAAACCCCGCCAGGAGGAATTAAAATAGGAATAAATGATGACGACTTTTCAACAATATATGCAGACATTGAGGGGCCAGGTATTGTTTTTGTTTATATAGGTTTCTGGGAATGTTATGCATGTATTCTGACTGGAATATATGTGAACATCATATTATCACGATATTAGATAAGTTTTTGCATAAACTAATTTAGGATGTTGTGTGCATACAAATGCACTCTTGGTAACTTTCAGCCTATTTTTGTTGTAATTAAACCTTTTAATATGGCCCTTCAAAGATGAACACGTTATTCCTTAATAAACAGGTCAAATTGACATCTAATGCTACATGGAAAAATTTCGTATTTACTCACCAATGTTGCATATCCGTAATTAAAATTGCCATTGTTTTGTTTAATTATTTTGACTAAAATTCATTTAGATGATGCGGTTGAATGGTTGATATTATAATTTTCAAAAGTAAGGATGACTTTAGAAATCTAGTGACTAAACTAAAAATGATATGAAAGTGTGTTCCTGTTTATTACAATTAACTTGAGATAAATGTTAAATCCTTTCTTTTTCATGTTAGAGTTATCCCACAAACTGAATTTCATAATGTGAATGTTTTAGGTTATTTTCTGACCAAGATTTTCCATCCAAATATCGCAACTACTAGTGAAATATGTGTCAAAACATTGAAAAGAGATTGGCTTACACCATGTTCTGATTGTAAGTAATGTATTCATGATTAAACATATAAATGGTGTTAAAAGTCAAAGTTATGTGATTGGCGTATGTCATATTGCAGGTAGTCAGATGTTTACTCATTGAGTCATTTCCCGAATCAGCATTAAACGAGCAGGCTGGTAAAATGCTACTTGATGATTATGAGGAGTATGCTAAACATGCAAGGTCAGTAGCAAAAAACCATGTTGTCTTCTCGAGTTCTTTCACGTATTAACTAAACATTAAATATTTCTTGAATTCATTCTTTAAAACCAAAAAGCCTGTTAGAAACACAAAAAGTGTCGGTCACTTCTAAGTTGTAATAGGTCTTAGCTCGTAGATTGTGTCATGTTAAGTATAGAAGCTAATCCGGCCCAAGGCCCATGGGAAGCCCATCATAGCCCATGGGCCGGCCATCATGTAACTATATAAGCCATCTCCTAGCCTTGGAGAGGGGTTGGTTGTTTTCATTTTTCCATTTTCCACATAGTAATAACACTTCATCCATTCCATATACTTTCATGCACTAAACACACAACCCACACTCTCTCTCCTCTTGTTCTTGTAGATCAATAGATACATGTTCTTCATTGGTAAATCCGAGCCATGGAGTGTGTGTTTATTTTTGTGTTTGTCTTGTGATTTTGTGTTCAAAAATCTTTACAAAGAACAAAATTTTTTTGAATTCAAAATTTATTTGGCGTAAAAACCTTTAAAGTTTTCAATTTTAATGTTCCTATAGGTTTATTAACACTTAGTTTGTACAAGATTTTTGCTAAAAACCAATTTAAAAACGTGTCTTTTTGAGTTATGAAAATTTTTAGTTTCGTAGTAGTTGGAACGAACGAGTACAACCGAACAAGAATAGCAGATCTAGTATTTCTTTGAAACCGAAACGAGTTGTCAGTTTCAAGAACTAACTAGCTAAGTTATGTGGTGGAACCGAACTAGTTTGTGTTGGACTGTTGAACCGAACTAGTTAACCGATACGAGTTAACCGAACAAGTCAGAGCAACCAGCTTAGTTTTAAACAACCTAAACGAGTTAACCGGAACAATCAGAGCCTAAACTAGCATAGTTGTTCGACAACCGAACTAGTTAACCGAACAAGCAGAGCCGAACAAGCGTAGTTGTTTGACAGCCGAACTAGATAACCGAACAAGCCATAGCCGAACCAGCTGAACCCGATCTAGTTTAACTCTTGCAACCGAACAAGTGGACCGAACTATTTGTCCCTTTGTCAACCAACAGACAACCGATCTAGGCAATTTCTATGTCAAACGAACTTCCTCTAGTCAATTCCATTAAGACACGATGTTAACCTCAAAGTTCTAAAGTTATACGTTTTAATTTCTTTTACAAGTAAAATCCGTGAAACAAAACACTTTGATTCCCGGATTTTGTGTCAGAGAATTGTGAAAATCCCGTGTAGTATCATTTCAATACTCACATCACAAACCAAACACAATATCTTTGCTACCACCGATCGACTCAATTTGTAAATCTTTTTATACCAGCAATGACGACTCTTGCCGATAAGGTCACTTCTGAGTCAGTAGGAGACAACACATCACCAAGCCTTGAAAACACTTGTATGATTCATTGAAGAGCCAAATGGAACTGATAAGTTTAATATACCCTTCATGGAAGAATTATTAATTCCGTCTGTTGAAAAATGACCACTCGTTTGGCCTTTCAATCACTGAGGATGGAGCAACAATGCCTTAAGGAATATATTGATACTGACTCCCGCTGAAGGCCATTTCAAGCTGATTGTGGACATCAAAGCAATAAACATCATTCTCCAAGGCCTCCAACATAAATTTATGCTCTTGAGAGTCAACATCCGTTTTGCAGAAAGACATGTGAGAAGAATAAACTGCGTAAATATCAAGGAACGTCGTTAACAAAACAAGAACGGAGAATCAAGCTTTAATGAAGAATTCGATAAGTCCCCTTACAAGAAAAGAGATTCGTTACATGATACAACTTGAGTTCACTCTGTTACTTCAATGGATATGAACATCTACAAGATGCTACCATTGGAACGAAGAAACGATAATAACACCAAAGTTTTTTTTTAAACACTCTTCCTGATGAATGGAGCAAATTTGTTACTGATGTTAAATTGGTCAAAGACTTGCATACTACCAATGTTGATCAGCTTCACGCTTACCTGCAACAACACGAAAGACATGCAAAATAAGTAGTCGTTTTGAAGCAAGAACGTAACTCGAACCTCTTGCTTTAGTTGCATCTCACCAATTACCTCCGTCAACTTATCAATCTCATCTACACACTCTCCCGAACTCTCAACTTCAACATCATGTTTTACCATATCCGTCTTCATAGTTTGTAACACCTTATCAGACTCAACAATTCACAACCAGTCAATCAACACCTCTTTCAATCAATTATCCATCAAATGAGTACCAATCCTCAGTTCACCACAACGTTTATTCTCCATAATCATCCATCCCACAATTGGAATATGCTCCCTACAACTTACCACATCTGAATTTTACCCAACCAGACTCCGTACTAATTTCTAGTGTTTCAAAAAGGGGATGAACTATTTATGCGATCAATCACATGATGTCATTCTTAACTTGCTGTTTTATCCTACTACCCAACACAGCTAAGGACTTATCAAACCCTCGTCAACAAGCTACCATCAAGATGGAAAATTAAACTGTGCAACTGTTCCAGGGAGACAAACACTTATGCTGCTGGAACAACGAGAAAATACACTCCTGGAGCAAGTGGAAGCAACACAGGGAAACAACAACTGTCCATCTGTTACAACGCAAAGGGGAGGGTCATATGTCCAAGCAGTGTACTATGCCCAAGAAAAAAAGGGATGAAACGTGGTTCAAGTGAAAACTGTAGTTTGCTGGTTTAAGGCTCAAGCAAGTTGGTCAAGATTTAACAAAGGAAAGAAATAACCATTTTTGCAAGATCCAGACTTCTACACCAAACCACACATACTTTCCATACCCACAATGTGCTTATCGAGCCCGTATGATCTGGATGCCTGTGACTCTGAATGTGATGACTTAACTTCAGCCAAGATGCTCTCATGTGATATCTTTCCAGAATGTGCTCAGATGCACTCACTGAGGCCGTCAAACAACATCCGCTTGGAGTCCAGACTTTCGGGAAGTTAAAATGAATACAAGTTTTGAGAGAAATGAACGACTCTTGGCACAAGCCATAGATCATGATATTGTAAAAAACTGTTTGTGAATTTGTCTGTGAATAAAGGTTGTGATACTGTGAATGAATGTCAAAAGTGTCTCGAACTCAAGACTGAGCTTCTCAACAAAAAGGATGTTGTTGATAAAGAAACTTACGATAAAATTTGTAAGAATTTTACAACTCTTGAAAAACATTGCATCTCTTTGGAAGCTGATTCTCAACTTAATCAAGAAATTTTTCAACAAAAAAACAGTGTTTTAGATCAAAATGCTCCAAGTTGTTACTCATTTTGATTGAATTAAAGTGAATTGAGAGCTCATTTCAAGAGAAATAACACAGTCATTGTTCAAGTAGCAAAGAGCAAAATTAAGTCTTCTTAAAAGAAAGTATAGATGATAGTAAAGGTCAAAATGGACTTATAAAATTGAGACTCTTAACATTGAATTGGAACATAGAGTGACAAAACTTGTTGCTGAGAATGAGCATTTGAAACAGACTTATAAGCAACTTTATGACTCGATTAAACCAAAACGTGTTCAATCAAAAGAACAATGTGATGCGTTAATCAAACAAGTCAATATAAAGTTCCCTGGGAAATTTAATGATTTAAATTGCAAACTTCATGAACAAGGTTTGGTCGCTAACCTCCCCCCAGCCCTAAAAAATAAGTTAAGGAAACTTAAAGGAAAAGCTTTAGATAAGGAGGCTATTGAGACCCACTCTGTTGATCCAAAAGTGTCTAAGGATAATGTGGAACCAATCACGCCCAAATTGTTGAATAAAAGGACTGCTCACTCCTCCTATATTAAGCACACTCGGGAAGAAGTTTTAGTTCTTAGGGATATATTCGAACATTAAAAAAAGTGCGGAATTATCCTCAAAGATTCCTTTTAGATCTGGCCTTTAGGTATACCCAAAGTCATTCAGGAATTCATTCACACATAAGTAGGACTTGCCCTAGCATCAACAATTTTGATCCTCAATTAGTTGCGGTCACACCGAGGAAAAAGGACAAGAAAGTTAGGTTTGCCGAATCACTCACATCCACAAAAAACACAAAAACAGACTCGACTTCAAACATAGTTTCTAACAAGCATGTGTTGCATTCTACAGGAGTAAGACTTTCTACTAGTGCTAGCGGATCACAGCCTTCAGGCAATACCAGGAATGATAAGATTCAGCAAACACCAAGTAGTAATTCGAAGAATAAAGTAGAAGCTCACCCTAGGAAAGTTAAGTACTAGTGAATAGAAAGGAAATGTACTGTTCAAGTTAATGGATCTGCGTCTGTGCAGAATTCCAAGAAACATGATAATTCTGATTATGTCTGTATTAACGGTGATGATTGCATGTCTTTTGATAATTTGTGTGTTTCTAATTCTATGAAAGATGAAAAATTCAGTGCTAAACTAAGAAGAAAAAATCTAAGATAGAGTAGTAAAACCAACAGGAAAAGTGTTCACAAAAGATGGGATAAATTTGGAGACCCTACCGGTCGGACCATCACTATTGTAGGAATGCGTCCCTTTAACAAGGATTACCACTATCTAATGTAATGCCTTTTAGGAAACCAATATCTAGAATCTTGAATCACCCAAACCTGTGGTTAATTTGGTATCTTCAAGGAAACCTTAGGAAGAGATAAAGAATGATTTAGTCCCTTATCAAAACTGAGGTTATAAAAACAATATCTACTAACAAACATGAACCCAGTAAATCTTTGGGGATCAACAAAACCAATGTTCGCATCTCTTCACTTAATGGATTTTAATGTTGTACCCAAATCGACAATGGTAATTGGACTCCGGTTTGCACGAAGCACATTGACCGTAAGATCTATCTCAGCTCACCAAATTTCATCAGTAAAATCTTGGGTACATTTAAATTCGGAAATGATCAATTTGCAAAGATAATGGTTTATGTAGACTTATCAGCATTGATGAATGTACTATTTCAAGGGTTTAATTACATTGAATGACTTGGACATAACTATTTTTCGTGGGACAATCTGTGATCTCCAATCTCGAAGGTTGGCTTTTCGTCACACACAACTTCATTCGCAATCTAGAAAGTGTTGATTTATTGACGTGGCATCCTCGAGGGGATAAATCTTTATACACTCTTATTGGAATATGGATGGCCTTCCTCTCCCATTTGTCTCTTGTCAAAGGCCTATTAAAACCAAGTCATTTGTTATGGGAAAAAAAAAAAAAATAAAAAAAAAAAAAAAAACATCGTCGTCTATCTCACTTGAACTTTGGTGCTATTAATCATCTTGCAAGACATGAACTTGTCTGAGGTCTCTCTAAGCTCAAGTTTGAAAATGATCACTTATGTTCTGCATGTGCATTAGGCAAAAGTTTAAAGAAACCCCACAAACCCAAATCTGAGGACACCAATCAAGAAAAACTCTATCTGTTGCGATATGAATCTGTGTGGCCAAAGCTGTCGCGAGTTTCAATGGAAAGAAGTACATCCTCGTATGTTGATGACACTCTCGATTTTACATGGTAAAATAATTACGATCCACAGATGAAGCACCAGTTTCTTATTATTAATTTTTTGAAGATGATTCCAAGGTACGGCTTAAAGGAAACTCGTCCGTCCGCATCAGAACAGATAAAGGAACTGAATTTTGTTAATCATACATTGCGTGAAAAATAAGAAAGAAGGTTGACATCTCTCATGAAACATCAGTTGCACGCTCTCCACAACAAAACGGTGTTATTGAAAGACGAAATCGTACGCTAATTGAAGCAGCCCGCACTATGTTAATTTATGCAAAAGCTCCTTTATTTCTATGGGCCGAAGCGGTTACCACAGCCTGTTATACCTAAAATCGTTCCATGATACGTCGTCGTCACGGTAAAACACCATACGAGATTTTACACGACAAACCTCCCGATCTATCGTATCTTCATGTGTTTGGTGCACTCTGCTACCCAACGAATGATTGCGAAAATTTAGGCAAGTTACAACCGAAGGCTGACATTGGTATTTTCATTGGCTTTGCACCCACGAAGAAAGCATTTCGGATTTACAACAGACGTACCAGACGAATAATTGAAACCATTCATGTTGTCTTTGATGAGCTAACCGCGATGGCTTCTGAACATAGCAGTTCAGGACCCGCACTTCATGATATGACTCTTGTAACAATCAGTTTAGGACTCGTGCCAAACCCTCCTCCTTCAACACCAATGTACCACCTCGAGGAACTGACTGGATTTGTTGTTTCAACCAATGTTTGATGAGTCACTTAATCCCCCACCTTATGTTGATTTACAAGCACCAGAAGTCATTGCTCCTATTTTTGAAGTAGTTGCACCTGAACATGTTGTACTAACTGGCTCACCTTCCTTAACTACAGTTGATCAAGATGCACCATCACCAAGCAACTCTCATACAACACAAGAAACTCAAACTCCTATCATATCCTCTAATGTTGAAGAAGAAAATCATGATATTGAAAGTCGGACACATATGGGGGTAATGATCCGTACATTGGGTAATCCAATTCAGAAGATGCTTCTGATCATCCTCATCATCGGATGTTTTCATACAATTGTGCCTCCCGATCACCAAGTTTCTGAACCACAATAAGCAAATGAATAAGGATTATCCTCTTGATAATATAATCGGTGTGATCTCGGACAGGACCAGTTTTCAACTACTACAACTCCATGAACAAGCCTTATTCTGCTACTATGATGCCTTTCTCACATCAGTCGAACCTAAGAACTACAAAGACGCATTAACTCAAGCATGTTGGATTGAAGCTATGGCAAAGGTAACTTCATAATTGAACGTCCTGAAAGTTTTGGGGAACTTGTTCCTCCTCCTGATAAAGGCATTTTCATCACTCTTAAGTGGATCAATTAAGGGTTAAGGCAATGATGAGTATAGGAGTAATTCAGAAAACAAGTCTCGGTTGGGCCTCTCGTGGTTATCGTCAAGAAGAGGGAATCGATTTTGAAGAGTCCTTCGGTCCGGTTGCAAGATTAGAGGCTATATGAATTTTTCTAGCATTTGCTGCTCATATGAACATGGTCGTCTATCAAATGGATGTGAAGACTGAGTTACTATAAGTAATCTGCGAGAATAAGGTTTATGTTAGCCCAACCGATGGATTTGTGGATCAGACAAACTAACTACGGTACAAGCTTAAGAATCTTATGGGTTGAAACAAGCTCCACGCGCGTGGTATGATATGTTGTCTTCATTCCTGATATCCAATGACTTCTCAAAAGGCTTAGTGGATCCTACTCTGTTCATCCGTAGAGAAGGCAAGGAACTACTACTGGTACAAATATATGTCGATGACATTATCTTTGCTGCATCTACTCCTGAACTTTGTGATCTATTCGCTAAAATCATGTGTTCAAAATTCAAGATGTCGATGATGGGTAAAATCTCATTTTTCTTAGAACTACAGATTTCTCAAAGCCCATAGGCATCCATCATAAACAATCAATAATGCTCTTGAATCACTAGAGAAATATGGCTTTGAATCTTGTGACCCCGTGGATACTCCCAATGGGTGGAGAAATCCAAACTGGATGAGGAAAAGAAGGGAAAGCTGTAGAGCCGACACACTATTCGTGGATGTATTGCACCCTCCTTTATGCTTACATCCAGTAGATCCTGTCCTACAATTTGCTAAATGCATGAGTGCCCGTATCAGGCTTCCGACCGTACAGAGAAAGCACTAAAATGCGTAAAAAATGATCTTTTGGTTATCTTAAAAGTATCCGTACATCGGTCTTTGTATCCGAAGGATTCTTCCATTGCACTAACAGCATTTCAGAATGCGGATCATGCTGGTTTGTCAATAAACACGCCGTAATCACATCTTGGTAGTATACAACTTTGGGTGATAGACATGTGAAGCTGGTCGTCTAAAAGTCATAAAAACGTGCGATAAGCCAGTACGGAAGCTGAAAATAGTGCTTTGTCCGGTTGTTGTGCTCAAGTCCTTTGGATGAAGATCACAACTACCGACTATGGCTTTGATTCAATAAAAATTCCAATGTACTAGTAATAACAAAAGCCTATTGCCTTATGTTGCAAACAACGTTACAACCATTCCAGATCCAAGCATATAGACATCAGATTTCACTTCATCAAGGAGCATGTTGAAAATGGTGTGATCGAACTTTACTTTGTCAATACGGAGTATCAATTGGCGGACATCTTCACTAAAGCTCATAGCCGAGAAAGAATTGATTTTCTAATCAACAAGCTGTGTATGCGAAGTTTACGCCGGGAGAATCTGAAAAAGTAGCAGAGTGACGTTACGAATAGTTGGAGGTACCAAATTCGAATATTCATTGTATGCATATGTCAATAATTAATCTCAGAAAACCAAAAATATTTTCTTTTTATATAAATTTTTCAAAAACAAAATACAAAATTAGAAAATTAGAAAAATACAAAAAGAAGTTTTCAAATGGCATGTCTTCTGAAATCGATAACATTTACTGTCTTTATAAATGTCACTCAACAATGAAACGACCGTAAAATTGAAGTTTCGAGCAAAGTTTCTAATGTTTTCAAAACATGCCATAATGGCTTGCTATTATTTCAGATATCACCCGTTCATCATCTTAAAAGGCAAGTATTCAAAAAGAAATCTTGACCTCTCCAACGGGAATTTATTCTCGGCATGGGCTAATTTAATGACGCATACAAAGGTGGCTTGTGTTATTACTTTGCAACACAACCCGGATCGTACCGAATAAATCCAAAGTGTACGTTGTCCAGTGCGCTATTAGTTAAAATAAGAGAAATCCTATTTTTATTTGTAAAAAGTTGTCTTCATAATGAATTAGTGTTTTCAGTAATCACAAAAAGATTTTCAAAGACAATTCGACCACTCAAACAATGACAACATCTCTTTAAATAGAAAACGGGTCATTATTTGAGGGGGAGAAAGCGTCATCAAACAATCTTTTAAAACGGTCTTTCAAAATAAGTCACATAAACGGATAAAGTTTTTAATAATGACAGATCATAATTTAAGGGGAGTTAATGGAATTTAACTACACAAGCTTTAGAATGTCATTCGTTTAAATCTTTATGGACTTATTTGTGATTTGAAACTTAGTGAATTCAGGCTTTAAACTACATTCGATCAATATTGCCAACACCTTATAGTTTGTAAAAGACTTAGGAATACTTGGAAATACTTTCATAGTTTTAAAAAAGCCTTAAAGTTAATCCTCACGTGATAGATATAAGCTTATATATTCTTAAAACACGATCTCGAGTATGTGTGCATACAAAGTTTTGCTGATTCCGACGTGTCAAAACCAGCAAGGGGGAAGGAGTAGATGTATACCTGATAGTGTCCATGGCCTTCTTTTGAAGTCACCTTCTTTGAATTTTAGGCCTTTCTTTGTTTCTTTCGGGTGCACTATTTCAAATCACATGGTGGAAGAGACATCTCGTCATTAGTCAGTATGCATCATTTGAGTCCCCAGGGGGAAGTGTTGGGAGTATAATTATTTAAAATGTGAGAAAAGTTCTTTCTGATTCAATAAATGCTTCCTCAAACGGTCAATCCCTAAGCTTATTCTTAAAAGAAGTAGAAATATTTGATAAAAGAGGTACACATAGGTATGATGATTCTTTAAGTTAGTCAGTATTCTGCAGAAAGAAATGAGTACATTTAGGACTTAGTTGACTTAGGTGTTATCATTTTGACTACTTAGAAGAGATATAGTGGACATCCGGGACTAGTTGACTTTTGTATGTTGCAAATTTCAATCATCAATATCCTGAAGAGAACATGAAATCGGCCATCCGGGACTTAATTGACTTTGGTGTTGCGGTAACAAATTCTTGAAAGGGTTAACTGTGTACTTCGGATATCTGGGATTTATACATTAAGACTGCTTGATGCGGCTTAAAAGAAAGTTCTGAATCTACTCAAGAAAGGATTGCTGGTTTAGGGGGAAGCTAAGACAACATCAACACCGACATCACCAACCTCACAAGCTCAAGTTACATATGTATCTGAATCTGTTTCATACTCGAAGTTTGAAGCAAATACTTTCGTAACTTGGAAAGAAAGTTGAAGCAATGTCGAAGAGTGCTTGAACAGAGATAGATCAGATTGAAAACCTCTTGAAAGAAAGAAGGTTAATGAGGAGCTTAGAAAAGGTTGTTGGTGGGAGATTGTACGAAGGAGACCTACGGCTGCTTCAAAGGACCATATGATTTATCATATGTTGTTCTCATCTTATAAGGTCAATCCTCGTAGATAATTTTATCTTGTGAATATGTTAATAACTAGTGTAGATTTTTTGGTGAAAAATAAGATGTGCTCGAGTACAAATTTTATAAGAATTTCTTAGTAAATTCAAAATCTTTCAAATAATTGTACTCGGCACCATCTTATAAACCCTCAAAAGTTGAGGGGGAGCAATAATATGTTCCATTCTGCTAGAATACATCATTTTGTCCCCGAACGGTTAATCAATTGATATCCAAAATATCAAGGGATTAACATTTTGGATAAGGGGAGAAAATGTGATTAACCTGGACTTAATGTATATTGACAGAAGTAATCAATTAAAATGGACTCGATGCACTCCACACTTAGCATGTACTACGATTACGATGCACATGTTAATATGAGCATATAAGGATGATTAAGAAACATTCAAAGTGTAAACCTTTGGAAAATTATATCAACACATTGAATGATTTTTAATGATTTTTGGGTTTGGTAATGTGATGGAATACCCTATAAAGACCGCCATGGACTTTAATTTTAAGGAGTTAATAAGGTGGTTAGGTATAGTATTCAAATCCCATGATCGCTAGCCAAACGGAGGGATCTACCCTGTGGATATCCACTAGTTAGTGAAGCAGATCCTTAGTTATGATTAAAAGGAGAAAAAGTAGAATCGTGTAAAAATGCCGACTGAGATGGATCTAACACAGGCACAAACCCAACAAGGAGTTATTTATGAAGTCTCGGTAAGCATTAAGGTGTTGAAGATGAAAAGAAATGTAATTATAAAGGGTGAAAAGGAAGAAGCCCTCCATACACTTAGGCTAAAACCGGTTCAATACATATGCTGTCAAAACACTTAGGTGTTAGTCTGACCATAGAAGTACAATCAATGGACCCAGTGACTCTAAGCACAAACCCCACCGCCACTCAAAGTCGGAAAGAACTTTGTTTTCAAAACTCACGTTAGATACACACATTTCTATGGACGTTCTTCACTTCCGAGTTAGTTGATATGGAAAGAGGTGGCACTCAACTCCAGCCCTCCTATCACTAACAGTAAAAGTTCACTATTGAGTCTAGAGCCAAAAGAGATCATCCATTAATCTCATTAGGACACTTGTCATAATTTAGCTTGTTATCTCACACAATGTGAATATCAAGTAATATCATTAGAGTCCTACGCAAGATCCTTGTGATTTTGCCAGAACATCCGAGTGATACTTAGGTATTCACAATGAAGATGGAAATCCTGCTTGAGCCAACATCAAACAAGCACGATGGTATTTGACTTGTGCGTATTCTTATGAATCAAGCTTGTGACAACTGGAGAAGCTACAATGGTGCGATATCTTTATGGAATCAAACTTGTTCCATTTATGGATCAACGGTTAAAGGGATTTAAATTGCTTAAAACTCTGATTGTCACAATACACTTTAGCAAGTTGACACTCGATTGAATTTTCAAATCGATTTTCTATATAAATCGTGAGAATAGTAACTCACTGGTTTTCACTTCCTTATCGGTGTTGTCTGCTTTGAGACGTTCCGAAAATGATAACAAGTTTTAGTACGATGAATCTAATACTTTGTTTTTAGAAAGATTCAGAGACTACAAGCTGAAATCCTGTCAAGAAGAATTCTTCCTTAAATTGAATCTATCTGATCACAGGTCGATCCTTATGGATTTGAAGGTTACTCCAACCAAACATGGGCGAATGACAAAGCCATATTCGTCCCCCTGCTTTATTGCTAACTGTTTATATTAGATAAGTTTTTGCATAAACTAATTTAGGATGTTGTGTGCATACAAATGCACTCTTGGTAACTTTCATCCTATTTTTGTTGTAATTAAACCTTTTAATATGGCCCTTCAAAGATGAACACATTATTCCTTAATAAACGGGTCAAATTGACATATAATGCTACATGGAAAAATTTCGTATTTACTCACCAGTGTTGCATATCCGTAATTAAAATTGCCATTGTTTTGTTTAATTATTTTGACTAAAATTCATTTAGATGATGTAGTTGAATGGTTGATATTATAATTTTCAAAAGTAAGGATGATTTTAGAAATCTAGTGACTAAACTAAAAATGATATGAAAGTGTGTTCCTGTTTATTACAATTAACTTGAGATAAATGTTAAAGCCTTTCTTTTTCATGTTAGAGTTATCCCACAAACTGAATTTCATAATGTGAATGTTTTAGGTTATTTTTTGACCAAGATTTTCCATCCAAATATCGCAACTACTGGTGAAATATGTGTCAACACATTGAAAAGAGATTGGCTTACATCATGTTCTGATTGTAAGTAATGTATTCGTGATTAAACATATAAATGGTGTTAAAAGTCAAAGTTATGTGATTGGCGTACGTCATATTGCAGGTAGTCAGATGTTTACTCATTGAGTCGTTTCCCGAATCAGCATTAAACGAGCAGGCTGGTAAAATGCTACTTGATGATTATGAGGAGTATGCTAAACATGCAAGGTCAGTAGCAAAAAACCATGTTGTCTTCTCGAGTTCTTTCACGTATTAACTAAACATTAAATATTTCTTGAATTCATTCTTTAAAACCAAAAAGCCCATAATAAACGGGCCTTAATTCTCACAATCCTCTACACACCGGCCCAACTATGTAACAATCAGACCCTATATCTAACAATCAAACTCTAGATCTAACAATCAAACCCTAGATCTAACAATCCTCTACACGCCGTCATCGTCATCTTGTGAAATCAAAATGCCTCCAAAATTAGTCCCACAAAAATAGAAACAATAGGAGCTTACTGAATCTGATGAAACTGGCTCTCATAAAAATGTAGTTGGAGATTTATATGGAACACTAAATACCAAAAGTCTGTTGGTAAAGGAAGTACGTTTAGATTGCATGAAGGGTGATTATTTGAACGACCTCATAGAAAAGATTAGGAGACTCTTCATTGAGCATGACATCTCAAAAGATGACGAAGAATCATTGTTAAGGGTAATTTTAAGTAGTGATGGTATAGATTTTAAAGGTTTTGTTTCATTATACGATTTATACATACTAGGGTTAGAGTTAAATCGCTATGTTTTAGAAATAGGAGTGGGTGACAAGGGTGAAAAAAGGAAAAATAGGAGAAAAATAATACCAAACTTAAGGGTAAACGAGTTAATAAGAAAATGAAACAATTCAGTAACCGGTTAAAGCCGAAAAAGTTAGAAAAGAAGTCAAAACATGAGAGTAAACATAAGAAATATCGATTACTAGGCTCTTACAGGACTAGGTTCGGTGAAGGCTTGCCAACCCTACCAATGTAAAGAAGTACAGATATAATAGTCTCAACAATGCTGTTAAACGAATCGACAATGCAAAGCATGTTCCTAAAGTGGGTGAGCTGAATCCATTGGTCAACAACTTAATTTACCCTTTGACTCTGATAAGTGTGACGGTGTACGAGGGTAGTAGATTTCATCCAACATCAGATTGTTTTCAAAAATTGATGAAGAAAAAGACTGATGAGCCACTACCCGAAGTACTATATTGGATGTTCCTAAATTGGAACCATATTACAAAGGTGTTGACTCACTATCCTACCCGGTACTCCTGTTGCTCTATCTAGAGAGGTACACTAGTACCGAATGTGGGAAAGGGTAAAATTGAAGGAGGTGTTTGACAAACTCTCCAACGATCGACATTGGATATAATATATTTTAGCCTTAAAGTGTAGAGAGAATGATAAGTGCAGGGAGAAAAATGGGGAGGAAATGGATTACCAGGCTATTGGGAAGTGGGTTATCATTTGTAAAGGAATAGAAAATGGGTTACAAATGGATTAACAGGCTATTAGGAAGTGGGTTATCGGTTTTGGGAAATGGTTACTTTTGAGATTATTGTAGGGATTAGTGTAGAAATGGGTTACAAATAGATTAACAGGCTATTGGGAAGTGGGTTATCGATTTAGGGAAATGGTTACTTTTGGGATTAGTGTAGAAATGGGTTACAAATGGAGAGAATTTCAAGACTCGACACATAGGAAAATGGGTTATCAAAAACGACCCTAGAAATATTTGTAACCCGTTTCTACACTAATCCCAAAAGTAACCATTTCTCAAAACCGATAACCCACTTCCCAATAGCCTGTTAATCCATTTGTACCCATTTTCTATTCCTTTACAAAAACGATAACCCACTTCCCAATAGCCTGGTAATCCATCTACTCTCATCTTTCTCCCTGCACTTATCATTCTCTCAGCATTTTACGGCTAAAATATAGTATATCCAATGTCGATCGTTAGAGAGTTTGTCAAAAACCTTCTTTAATTTCACCCTTTCCCACATTCGGTACCAGTGTACCTCTCTAGATAGAGCAGCAACAATACTAGGTAGATAGTGAGTCAACACCTTTGTCATATGGCTCTAATTTAGGAACATCCAATATAGTACTTCGGGTAGTGGATCATTAGTCTTTTTCTTCATCAATTTTTGAAAACAATCCGATGTACCCTCGCACACCATCACAGTTATCAGAGTCAAAGGGTAAATTAAGTTGTTGAGCAATGGATTCAGCTCAAACACTTTAGGAACTTGCTTTGCATTGTCGATTCGTTTAACATCATCGTTGAGACTATTATATCCGTACTTATTCAAATTGGTAGGGTTGGCAAGCCCATCACCGTAGCCTTCATCGAACCCAATCCAGCAAGAGACTAGTAATCGATGTTTCTTATAGTCTCATGCTTTTACTTCTTATCTGAATTTTCCGCCTTTAACCGGTTACTGAACTGTTTTGTTTTCTTATTAACTCGATGTTTACCCTTAAGTTTGGTATCATTTTCTCCTTTTTTTCCCTCTTTTCACCCTTGTCTCCCACTCTTATTTCTAAAACGTAGCCATTTAACTCTAACCCTAGCATGTATAAATCGTATAATGAAATAAAACCTTTAAAATCTATACCATCACTACTTAAAATTACCCTTAACAACGATTCTTCGTCATCTTTTGAGATGTCATGCTCAATGAAGAGTCTCATAATCTTTTCTATGAGGTCGTTCAAATAATCACCCTTCTTGCAATCTAAGCGTACTTCTTTTACCAACATACTTTTGGTATTTAGTGTTCCATATAAATCTCCAAATACATTTTGGCTAGAGCTAGTTTCATCAGATTCAATACGTCCTGTTGTTTCTCTTTTTGTAGGACTACTTTTGGAGGCATTTTGATTTAAGGAGATGACGATGACGGTGTGTAGAGGATTGTTAGATCTAGGGTTTAATTGTTAGATCTATGGTTTGATTGTTAGATATAGGGTTTGATTGTTACATAGTTGGGCCGGTGTGTAGAGGATTGTGAGATTTAAGGCCCGTTTGTTAAAGGCTTTTGGGTTTCAAAGAATGAATTCAAAGAAATATTTAATGTTTGGTTTGTCTTGTGGGGTTAAGTAATAGTAGCTCATACCTTGTGAAAGGGTTTTGTCAAAAGGAACTTGTAATCGTTTATCAATGTCTGACATGTTTATAGAATTTCACATCCACATTAAAATACAATCGATCGTGACTCATGTATCTAATTAATTGAATAGATTTGATACATCTAATCATATAGATGCATAATTATTTTTTTAGCCAAAACTTATCATATAAAATATTTTTAAAAATTGTCAAAGGCATTAGCACTTATACGGTCTATCCTCTTCCAAAACATTTTCAATTCTTTTTAGTCCGACTCGATGCTACGGGTCAAATGAGCCTTAGTGAATGCACAACCGCCATACGCCAATTGGCATATGGAAACACACCCGATGCGTTTGATGAATGAAATAATTTATTTTGTTAAGGGGGTGTTATGAGAAAATAAGGGTAGGTCCTAAAAGGTGGTGTTATGATTAGAGGGGTATTTTGGTGTGTTGATGTTGAAATGTTAAAGCTGATGTGGCGCTGAGGTGGCGGTGTTATGTTGTTATTGTACCTAACACTCTAAGACTAAGATGAGTTTCTTAGTCGTGTATTTCTCTTATAACTCGTAACCTATCTTTTTGCCGATCTTATGGGATCATCTTCACGATGTTGTTCCTCCGGATAAAAATCAGGAGAGATTGCCTTTCCTTTTTGTTTTCGAATCATATTATGTAATATGATGCAAGTGTATATCAAATGTGTAATTTTTTTAAGACTTCGCGACCGTGCAGGAGTTTTTACGATAGCCCGCATTTTCTTTAGCACGTCAAACGCTCGTTCCACGTCTTTTCTTGCTGCTTCACGCGCTTGCTTATATCTTATTCACTTCGTGTCATTTGAGCCTGGCTGTGAAATAGACTTAATAAGAATAGCCCATTCTGGATATATCCCGTCAGTAAGATAATATCCCCATTTATAATTCACATCGTTAGCCACAAATGGAACCTCTGGTGCTTTTTCTACTTTAAGATCATTTAAAACAGGCGATTGACGTAAAACGTTAATGTCATTGTTCGACCCTGCAACATCAGAGAAGGCATGCCAAATCTATTAATCTTCTAAGACAACCGCTTCTAATAAAATAAAATGGCTCTGACCCGGAATCACCCCTACTGAATTGAGCATGATATGCGGTTGGGCATTGAGCCCACGACCATTTTGTACAATCTATGCTTCCTAACATACCAGGAATCCTATGTTTTTCCTCGTGAAGTAAGCCTTCAGTGGTTCTTCAGTGAAGTAAGCCTTCACTAGACGATCATGAGCACCGTGACGACCTCTTTTAATATGGTTTTGTGGGTTTCTTCGGATTGTAGAAGTGGATGCTTGAATAAGCAAAGCGACGTCTTTAAAAAAGTTGAAGACTAAACTGTCGACTTCCGCTTCGTCATCCATATCATCAAAAAATAAATTATCGTAATTCATTTGTTTGATTTGAGAGTTAAGTGTGTGTAGAGTATGTATTTTTTTATAGAAAGTGTATATGTTTTTTATAAAAAGTAGTGTATAAATGTTTAAATGGGGTATAATATATATATATATATATGGGGATTTTAATTATTTGTTTTAAAATTTAGCCGTTACATTTTTGTTTTTTCCTTCTCAATTGCTCGGTCTAATGGAGGACCGAAAGAATGAAAAAGTCCCTAAGGGACACGTTCCTTTTTTGTCTTGTCGTGGGGGGAGACGCGTTCGTCTATGCAGATTTGGGGAGATCGACCGCAAACTTTGGTCATCATAACGTTTAGACTAATGTCAATGAACCTTTAGTTTCGATAATAATTAAATTTTTCATGATTTATGGGGTCTCATCCATAATTTCGCATCGAGCCACCCTAATCAATGAGACGACTATGGCTATGGGTATGTTTCGCCTTTTTTATATGCCTTAATGTTATTAGTATGTCGACATTTTTATTAAAACACTTCCTTCGTTGTTGTTTGAGGAATTACAATATATATCAAAGCTAATGCAAAACGACGACGTTTTGCAATGGCAAAAAAATAGCCCAACAAGACAGAAAATGAAGCCCAACAACCGTTTGACAATGGAAAAAAAGAGCCCAAGAAAAAAAAAATGAAGCCCAACAACCGTTTGACAAAGGAAAAAAAGAGCCCAAGAAGAAAATAAAATAAAGTCCAATAGAGAAAAATAACTTAGGCCTAAATTATTTACGATTTTTTTATATAACAAATTTTATTTATCAAATATGAGATAACTTTAAAATAAACCACATGGGTTAAAGCAATGCAATTCTATAAATGTTTGAATTATATAAATAACCTTATACTTTTTACTATTTACGCCAATTTTTTATAACAAAATCTCTTTGAAAAATATCTAACAGGTCGACAACTTCTTTGATAAAAATTACAGTGACGAAAACGTTTCGTCATTACGAACAAAACGAGCCCAACATTGATACGCTTCTGAGATATGTATGACTCACTAAAAAATGTCGGCGCTCAATATACTTTTAAAAAAATATTTTAAAACACACCCTTAACCTGTCTATTAACTTTAAAAACTACCTTACATTTTAATGAAAGCTAAAATGCGGAACTACAAGTACCATAAAGGCTATTTATGGATGAATATATGAAAGTTTACTTCTTACAAAAATTATCGGTGACAAGAGTACGGAAATAGATATTCAACAAACAAACAAAAATAGCTCCGCCGCAACGTGCGTACATTATTTTTTCTTTAGACAAACTCACTTCGAATAGCTAGCAAAATATATATTCGACAACCAAAAATAAATAAACCTTGGCTCTCGCTTCTTACACAATCGATTCGCAAAAAAGGGCCCGCCGCAACGGGCGG